>JASDQU010947337.1:25923-36862 GCA_032191745.1 Picea mariana
GGAAAATATGGAGAAGATCCAAATAACCATGTGATGACTTTCCATTTGTGGTGTTCATCAAACTCCCTCATGGATGATTCTATACGTTTGCGTCTTTTATAGCGAACACTTACTGGCTCTGCGGCAAAGTGGTATATTGAACTACCACATGCTTCTTTTCATGATTTCAACTCCCTCGCCATGTCTTTCCTCACACACTTTCAACTACCTATTCGCTACAAGACGGGTACTGAACTCTTGACCTCCCTTCGTCAAACTGAATCTGTGCATATCTCTGACCATATTCATGAGTGGAGACATCGACGAAGGATGATCAAGGTAATCACCCCTGACATATTATTGGTGGAATGGTTTACTAAATCACTTTTACCCCCGATCGCTCGCGATGTCGCTATGGGTGGCGCAGTCACTGAGGAGGAAACCATTGCTTAGGATCAGTAATTATATTTGGTTTATTCTGAATCTGGTACTTTGTATGATTTGCTTCCAAATGCTACTCAAGCTAATACCGATCCATCCAAGCCATCATCCTCATCTCATGCGGATGGTGTTATCGGTTCTGTCAAAACTCAATCTACTTCCCACTTGACCACACTCTCCTCTACCTCCCCCCAAACTCATATATCTAAGGTGAATGCAGTTCAATTTGCCCCTTCACAACAATTCGGAGGTAAGAAGAAGACAAAAAATAAATCAAAAAATACTAATAACAATGAACAACCAAAAAATCAAGCTCAAACCCCTGTTACCGAAAAGCAACCGCAACGGAAACTGAAATTCCTGTGTATCATTTGCAGTGACGATCACTACACTCGAGACTGTCGACATCGCAATGAAGTGGCCAAAAGTTTCCAGGTAAATTCACAACCCACTATTCTTATTCAGCCTTTTCCATAGCAACAATCCATGGTTGCTCAAACCCCCTTTCCTGGGGGAAGTTCTATCCATCCTCATGATGAGGCCTCGATGAGTGCACATATTTATATGTTTAATGGGATTAATTTGACCACTCTCTCTAAGACATATGATACACTAGGTAACCCTAACAAAGGACAAGTCACTAACGGTACCGATACTTTACCGTATCTATCACTATCCTCCGTTAGTCCTCCATCGGTTAATCCTCCGTCTGGACCACTTCAGATTGAGAAACCTACATTCGACTCTATCTTATTCCCTCCTAAGAGAACTATCCATAAATCTACCTTTAATCTTAGTTCACGTGCTGCCCAGAACTACAACATTGTTGAAGATTTGGCTCAAGCACCGTGTGCTATGTCTGCGTTAGAAGTTCTACAACACTGCGCCAGTCAACGTAGAACACTCTTGCCGATATTGGTGCTGTTGATCCTGATTCTTCCAACCATATCATGTTTAACCTGGACAATTATACGTCTCGACTCTCCCATCAACTTGCTTTCCAAGTTGATGTTGTTGTTCACAATCAACAAATCCACCAAACTATTCTGGATGAGGGAGCCTCAACTTGTGTCATGTCTTTAGCATGTTGGAAAAGTTTAAAATCACCTGCACTTAACAAATCCCCAATGATGTTACGCGCATTCGATGGGCAAGGTTTTCATCCCCATGGACTTTTACAGTCCCTGCCCATCCAATTGGGTGGAAAAACCGTCACTATTGATGTTGAGGTGTTTGATGCTCCCCTCGATTACAACTTATTACTTGGAAGAAGTTGGTTTTATGCTATGACTGCCGTTGCTTTGTCAGTATTTAAATGTGTACAATTTCCCCATCAAGGTAAAATTGTCACTATTGATCAATTAGATTTCTGCACAATCGATGCTCGTGCTCCCGCTACCAACAATATTCATTTCTTGGGAGATCACAATATCACGTATGAAAGTGTTGGTGTTGGCTTACTGAAAGATTCTAGCCTCATGGGTACCTTCCCTACACCACTTCCATTGACTACACATCATATTGCCACCATCGATATGATTTCGATCATAGCTTATCAATCTTTGGAATCATCTGACCCTTGGATTGTACCTAGTCCATTGGAATTCGATGCACTAGGTGACACCGTTCCACTTAGTCCAGTCGAAACATCATATGTTTCTATTCAATCCAATTCTCCCTCATCGGATGACAAACATCTATTGGCACCCAATAGTTACTCGATGCCATCACGGTTAAGTTCCTTGTCGTCTGTGATCGACTACATTTCCCCAATTTTTCCCTCGGATGAATCTATTATGGAAATGTTGAACATTGATGAGATACCTTGGGATGATAACCATCATCGATCCTCTTTTCTTCCCCCTCGTGAAGAAATTCGGGAATATATACACTCTACCTCCCCTCCTGATGTCAATTTTCCATTGTCTCCCATGCCTTCGACTTCCGATGATTTGGATCCGATAGTTGACATGGTGATCTCTTTGGTAGGGATATTGGAGCCTGCTCTCCTTACCCCTGTCGTGACCCTCAACATGTGTTCCTTCTATAGTGATTTTCTTCCATCCATTGAAGATCTCTTAGAATCCATGACCGAGTTTTGTCCCTTGACATGGTGTCCTTCTAGAGCGTTATTCTCTTGGAAGCCATGATCAAGAAGAGCCATGAGCATAGTTTTTATCTCTGTGGCAAGCTCATTAAAAAATGAAACAGAGGTCACCAGCACAGTTTCTCTTCTCTATATCAAGCTCATTAAAAAATAAAATAGAAGCTTTGAGCATAGTTCTTTTCCTGTGTCAAGATCGTTAAAAATGAAATAGTCACCTCTCTTGAGCCTTCATTTCATTCACCCTTATCCTTTCTCTCCATATAGTAGAGAAATTGGTGACAAACTCAAAGTTGGTGAATGAATTGAAGCTTGGAGGGCATGTCTCAAGCCTTTGATGATCATTCTGGAGTTAAGCCACTAGCTTTCAAGCTGGGGGCATACCGAGCTTAGTATTTTTTCTTTTTCGTGCTCAAAAAAACATTAGAAAGTAACCGAGTATACTTTTATCTCTTTTTAGGACTCGCATGGATATACAAAAAAGGAACCCATTGGAGTCTTCTTTGAGCTTTTTTCAGACTCTCTAAACATGAAAAGATTGCCTAGTGATCTTGCTTCCTTTCCCACTCGTTAAAATGTTTGAAAGGGCGTCTTTTGAGTGATAATTTATCTCTTTTTCGGCCTCATGAGACTAACATTATGAAAAAGGACAACATTGGAGTCGTCTTTAAGTTGTTTTCAGACTCTCTAAATATGAAAAACCACCGAGTTTACCTTCTCTGGACCCGTTAAATGATCATACATTGAAGGGCCCATATGGGATCGAACCCTTACTTATTCCAGTTTGTTAAACAAAGGAAGAGGTACTTACCGAAGCTGATTTATATTGAGCATGTGTTACCCTCCTCGAGCTCGTTAAATTAAAAAGAAGTAATGTCTATCTGGATGGGGGAAAAATTGAAAGAAGCAAGCCAAGAAGTTTATGAGAACACTACTAGTAACTCTTATGGTTGCCCTTGAACTCAAAACTTTGTCTTTGCACGCATTTTAATCCACTGAACCTCTACATTGAGCCATTCCTATGAGTTTCTTTTACTCCTTTGGGTCACCTGATGAAAGTCACAACATCCACTGCATTGTCAAGATTTGGTCCATGTCATGTTTCTACTGTCATGCCTCAGTGTTCAATTAAGTATCTGCCTCGAGAGTCAACCATCACAAATATATTGTTTCAATACCCGTGTCAGTCCATGTTCATTTGATCTACAAATTACATCTCTGTGTCAGTTTCATGTCGTTGATGGGGGATACATCAAAGCCCTCCTTCGATGAGTCTATTCCTGTCGACTTCAACACATTATCTAGGAACTAGACTTAGAAACCAGTTAGTACCTTGGGACCTGCATGCCTCAATGGCAGGCCTCCTCGTGTCCGACAATGGGTTTACATCATTGACCTCTGATCGGATGATTCCATGGATGTTCAACTTCAGCTCATTCATTCACATTCGTCGGAATGTACTAGAGTACCTTGGGAATCATTGACATCAATGGTGATTTCCCTCGCGCTTGTTAATGGTTTACCTCATTCACCGGTAATCAAGTGGTTTCTTCCATGTTCGACACCAAGACATCTATTCACATGGTTATATTCATACTACATCGGGATTAGTAAGAAGACCTTGGGTTGAGTTTTTCACTGTTATGTATACTTTGCCCAGGTTGCGAAGGAGTTATTTTGAACTATGACACATTACATAGATCCACTTTGTATTGGTCATGGCTATGTCTTGTCATCTCGTAGATCCACTATGTATTCTTTGTGGCTATGATTAGTTTAGGTCATGGGAGTATACATCCACATTGTATCTTCAGTGGCTATACCTTTTATCAATGTAATTATGGATCCGTAGTGTATTTTATGGTGGCCATACCTAAAAAGTCTTTATCACTCAAGCATAGGTATGCCTGCCTTGGGTTTGAAACATGTCATAATATTTGTTTGATGGTTGTGTGCATATTTTTCCAGCCTCTCTGCGTCCATACCCTTGCTCGAAAAATTCTACAAAGTACTTCAGTCATCATCATCTTCTAACTTCATACTTTGGGGGGCAATCTATTACACCTCAAAATTACTCACTTCGATAGTGTCGCAAGTGTTGTCATTACAAGTGTTATAAGTGTTGCATCTTGTCTGCAAGTGTCACATATTGACTACAAGTTTTTCAAGTGTCACAAACATCATACTGCCATCTTGCCTATGTTGTGCCTATAAAGACATCACAAAGACACTTAAGACACCTCAAAGGCTAGTTTGGAAGAAGAGAAATCAGTTGACAGGAAGTACAAACCTTTTTCCATTGAAAGAACCACTAAAAAATGAATTTTGGAGAGAGGCGATCCCCTACCCACTGTCAGGGAGTGCTGGTGCTCCCTGAGCCTCTTTGGGGGAGTGTTTGAGCACTCTGTGCACCCTTTTGGGGGAGCACTACCCTTTTCTGAGCAAATTTTGGGTTTGTTGAGGCAAATCAGGGAAGAATCCATCAATTCATGAAGGTGGTTGGATTCGAATAGATGATCAAGGCATGATCTTAGGGAAGATCCTCAACTAAAGGAGAGGAATCGTCAACTTATCCCAAATATCACTCAAGTGGTTGGACCTCTCCAAGGTTATATAAGGAGGCCTTCTCATGGTGAAAGGTACAATGGAGATTGAGAATTACATCAAAATTATGATCTCATGAGTGAGATGTCATTAAAGAAATCAATGGATATTACTTGAGCAAAGGGGTTGGACAAGGAGAACTGGAAGAAGCTGCTGCACCTTCATTCAAAGGATTGTAAGTACTTTTACTTGTTCTCATTAATAATCATACTTGGCCCGTTTATTTCAAACTTATGCTTGTTCCATATGAGTTTGTCTGTAGTAGATGGATCTATATTTGAGCTAATCTCAGTAGAGTAGGAAGTCCATTGTATCTTTGTTTTTTTTGCAAGACCTATCAGGGAGCTCAAGATCGAAGCTCAGCCTTGAATTTGCAAGGACAAACGTTGCTAATAAGGTACACATATTTCTCCTACTCTTTCATTTATTAGCTTGATTAGATCTAAAAGGAAGTCAGTGTGCATGTTAAGCACTTTTCTGTCTTGGCCTTAGGAGTCTAGAGACCAATAGGGAATCCACTTGTCCAGAGGGGGATTCACCTACAAAAAAAATTCAATGAGAATATGGCCTTCAAGAAATCCATAGAAGAAACTATAGAAGAAGAAGAGATTGAAGAACTTAACGAAAAAAGAACAGAAAATGAAAATGACGAAAAGGAACTACCTGATCATCCTATGGAGCCATGTGAAAACATTGATTCAGATATCGTACCTAAGACCAAGAAACTCCTAGCTTGGCTTGAAGCTACCTTACAAGATGCAGAAAGAATCAAGGTTAAAAAAGGAACATTCAGAAAGAGTTAAAGACCTAAAATATTCTCAAGCTATGCCGCATACATGACAAAGCTTCTAGATGAAGAACCTACCATATTTGAAGAAGCCGTGCAAAAGGAACAATGGAAAGAATCTATGGTGGAAGAACATCAATCCATTATGAAGAATGAAGTATGGGAAATCGTACCAAGACCTAAAGAGAAATCAATGGTAACTTCAAAATGGGCATATAAGATCAAACATGCAGCAGACGGTAGTGTGGATAAATACAAGGCAATATTCGTAGCTAGAGGGTTCTCCCAGAAGGAGGGAGAATATTATGATGAGACCTTTTCTCCGGTGGCTAGATATAATTCCATCAGAGCTATTATATCTCTTGCTGCTTCCATGGGATGGAACTTACATCAGATGGATGTAAAGAAAACCTTCCTCAATGGAGAAATTGAAGAAGAAGTATATATTGAACAACCCCAAGGATTTGAGGTACATTCCAGAGACACTCATGTTTTCAGTTTAAAGAAAGCTATATATGGACTCAAGCAAGATCAAAGGGCTTGGTATGCCAGAATGGACAACTATCTAACGAGACTTGGTTTCTCCAAGAGTCATGCAGATCCAAACCTTCACTATAAAGTCATGGACAATGCACTTGTAATCCTACTACTATATGTTGACGATCTATTCATAATAGGTGAAGAGCCTCTCATCATCCAGTGCAAGAAGGAATTAGCTTTTGAATTTGATATGAAAGATCTAGGTCTCATGCATTATTACTTGGGACTAGAATTATTGCAGAAGCCTGGTGAAGTATTCCCTGGACAAGGAAAGTATGCAATAAATATCCTTTAGAAATTTGGAATGATGTATTGTAAGTCCATGGACACTCCTGTGAATGCGGATATAATAAAATTAAAGGATCCAGATTATGATCCAGTAGATCCATCTCTATATTGACAACTAATTGGGTCATTGATGTATTTGGTAAATACTCGACCAACCATTTTCTTTGCCATGAATACACTAAGCTAGTTCCAGGTGGAACCGAGACATGAGCATTGGATAGCTACAAGAAATGTATTAAGATATATTCATGGAACAATAAACTATGGTTTTAGATATACCGCATCCAGCGATATACAACTTCATGGTTTCACAAACTCAGATTGGGCAGGAAGTGTAGAAGACAGAGAGAGAATTTCAGGCATGTGTTTCATCTTGGGCTTCGCTATGATATCTTGGGGCAAAAGGAAATAGAAGTCTGTCGCACTCAACACAACAAAAGTAGAGTATATGGTAGCATGTGAAGCATGCACAGAAGCATTATGGTTAAGGGAGTTAATCTCTGATTTATTTGATCAAATTCCAGAATCGACCATAATATATTGTGATAATCAGAGTTGTATAAGATTATCAGAACATCCCGTGTTTCATGAAAGGTAGAAACACATTGAGATCAAATACTACTTTATTCGAGATAAAGTCCAGGAAGGAGAGGTAAAGCTTGTGTATATCCCCACTGATGAGCAGACAATAGATATCCCGGCAAAACCTCTATCTAGAATAAAGTTTGCATATTTCCAAGAGAAGATGGGGATTGTGGAAATAACTCCCTTAGTTGAAAGGGAAGAAATGATTCTCCAAGTTGGGAGGGAGCACTAAAAATATTATTGAAAACTTTTATTTTGTGATTGAAAAATAGTCCAGCTTGGACAAATTCTTTCCTATTCGAAAAGTGGATTGAGATTTCTGACGGACATCGATTTCCCATTGTGGTTAACATGGGAAATGGTCCAGATTGCTGAAGTACCATAGACAAAAACTTCCCATTGTGGTTAACATGGGGAGTGGTCTAGGGCAGTCTATCTTCTTGAGGGTTACTCAGGAAGACTGACCCGCCTCGCTGGACAATGATTTCTCATTGTGCTTAACATGAGGAATGGTTCATTTTGGAGGTTGATACAGGGTAATCTTTTCCTCTTGTGGTTAACATAGGAAATGGTCTGGACAATCAATCCTTAGGGTTTATACATTCTCTCCAGGGTTCACTTTGATTAATGTAGGAAGAATGGCCTAGGGTGGGGAATGGTCCAGGATCAACAATCAAGGACAGACATTCCTTAGGGAAGATTCAATCTCTCCAGGTTACACTTTGTTTAGTGTTAGAGGATTGGCCCAGGGTGAGGAATGGTCCAGGCTTAGAAATCAGAAACAATCATTCTTCCTTGTTTGAGAAAAATAGGGAAGATAGCCCATTGTTGATGTTTTATACTGAGGGAAGATATTCCTTCAGATCTCACAGATGTGAGTGAAAGATTGGCCTAGATGGTTCATTTTATTTTAACAATATTTTCTGTGTAGGTTGTCATCAGATGATTGTTATGGAGACTGTCTGTCTCCAAACAATAGAGATATACTACTGTGGTGGATATGTTCCACTGTTTGTGACTATGTGTCACGGTTTGAGTAGCTGTGTACTACCGTGGATAGACATAGTTGTGTTCTATCAATTGATATTGTACCAGTTGTCATAGGAGATTATCCAGTTGGATAATAATGACGGTGCTTGTGATACTACCGGTTGAATGAGATGTTTGTGCTCAAGACCATACCTCCCTAGCTAGGAGGGAGTGTTGATATTATGGTAGCTTCAGGAGGTATGAACCTCTATTGTGACCTTTGACAAGATTAGAATGTTATAGAAGGAAGCAAAGAAATGAAGGAAACCCTAGACAAGGTGTCGGCTGTAGAAATATAATTAATATGAATTAATTAGTACCCAGAAGGAGAATTCGGCCTAGGAAAGCCCGCCGTTATTACTATAAATGCAAGGCGCTAGTCTCTCATTATGCACACTTATTAGAATTGCAGAGAGCATTTTCTGTGCAATGCTATCTAGCAGTTTTGTGTGCAAGTTCCGGGGAAGGTACTGCACCAGTTTTTGGGTGAGACTATTTGTTCAGCTTGGTTACTTCTTGCTTGGTGAATTAGCCTCTCTTGGCTGTTGGATTGCTACTAGGATTATTTTCTTTGTCAAGGTCAAGGTGGTCGGAGGGTGGCTTCGGCCTATGGTTGGGTGACAAGGGTATTGTCAATGGTAAAATGAGCACAATATTTTATATTCTAATAGAGCCAACCATCTACAAAATTACCAATTTCCATGCCCGTGTTAATCTATGTTCATATGATATATTTTATTACTTTCTTGATACAAGTTTCATGTCGACTGATGGGGGATACATCAATGCCCTCCTTCGAAAAGTATTTTTCTATTGACTTCAACAAATTATCTAGGAAATAGACTTAGGAACACATTAGTACCTTGGGACCTTCATGCATCAATGGAAGGTCTCCTCGCATTCGAAAATGGGTATTCATTAATGACCCCTGACCGAATTATTCCACAAATGTTCGACTTCAACTCATTTTTCACATTCTTTGGACTGTAATTTAAAAATACCTTGAAAATCATCGACATCAATGGTTATTTATCTCTCACTTGTTAATGATATACATCAATGAACGATAATCAAGTGGTTTCTACCATGTTTGACATCAAAACATCTATTCACATGGATAAGATTCATACTACATTGGGATTTGGATGAAGACCCATGGTTGAGCATTCCTCTGTTATCTATTCTGCCCAGGTTACGAAGAAAGTCACTTGAGCATGCTGATATATATGTTGTCACATAGATCCACATTGTATTGGTATGTGGATATTTTTTATCATCTCATAGCTCCACTGTGTATTTTATGTGGCTATGATCAGGTCATGTCATAGAACTATGGATCCACATTGTATCTCTGGTGGCCATACCCTTACTCAATATGGATCTGCAATGTATTTATTGGCGGCCATAGTTTGAGTCACTTATAGTCCGAGAATAGGTATGCCTGCCTCAGGATTGGAACGCATATTAAAATTGTTTGATGGATGTTTGCAGCTTCTACTAGGTTCCACAACTCCATACCCTTATTTCTAAKAATCTACAAAGTGTTTCRGCCATCATCTTTCATTTTCCAACTTCACACTTTAGGGCGAAATCTGTTACACATCAAAATTCCTCACTTTGATAATGTCACATTCTCATTGTCGTAAGTGTCTCACTTTTGTTGCAAGTTTCACATTCTCCTTCCATAAGTGTCACATCATGAAYGAAACCATGAAAACACTTGATACAAMCCCTAAAACATGTTAGAATAAGAAGCCCCATCATCTGATAGTCAGAACAAAGGTTTTTCTATGAGAATTGTTCATCTTGGAAGATTTTGGGAAAACCGGCTCTCCTTTKCTCATATATAGGGAGCGCTAGCGCTCTTTGTCCATATCATAGGGAGAGTTGTAGCACTGTATTTCYCATTGTAAGGGAGCRCTGAATTGGTTGAGAAAATATTTGAAACAATCCCTTTTTCTTCTAAAAAAACTATGGATGGATCGAGTTGGTTTGGTTTGAATCTAACCCTTAGGTTGCATATAAGGGATATATCAGAACTATTAGATCCATATCATCAAATAATTCCAAATACAACCAAGGTGGTTGAACCTCTCAAAGACTATAAATAGAGGCATTCTCATGGTGAACAAAAGGAGGAAAAAATCAGTAAAGCATTGTTATTTTGATTGTGGATCTTTCGAGCAAGGGTTGGATGGGGAGGAGTTGGGGAGGCTGTTGCAACATCATCTTAATATTGTAAGTTTCCTTTTGAAGTTCTTATTAATATACTTGTTTTATTTCCTTGTAGTATGTGTTTACATGTACTTGTCTATGCTTGTCTTAATCTTCATAATCAATTGATTTTGTCTAATCCATTAAAGTAGGAGATAGTCGTTTATCTATTGTTGTCCATTGCAGGTACTGATTGAAACTCGCAGATTGGAGAAGCTTGGAAAAAATTCAAAAGTGAGGTACATCAAAATCTTCCTCCTTCTCTATTTTTTGATGGATAAAATTAATATATAGGAATGGTAGTTTCCAAAGGTAGTTTTCTGTTTTGGTAGAGGGGTCTGTAGTCTAAGGGAAAGTTCACCTATCCG
>JASDQU010947337.1:38143-48231 GCA_032191745.1 Picea mariana
ATTCCAGGACCTGGACCACTTGCCAATAGTAGTATATTTCATATTTGGTGGGTTGTAAGGGCTAGACACCAACTTAGGCCAAGTGGATGTCTACAACAACCTTGAAATGGTCATTCCCTCACTTATTGGTGGAAGCAAGGACACTTCTAGATCTAAACAAGGAGAAATTGGGCCACCAGTAAGGGCACACCCCTTCCTTCACTAATCAACATGAGAATGTTTAGCAAGTTCTCAGTATTTTCTATGTAAATTGCCCTCACCGGTCTTATTGAGCAGGGAACTTCTGAATAAACAGTTCTAGTATGTCAGTTGCTTGAGTGAGTTATATTGTAAACAACATTAGCTAGTCCACTTGAGAAGGGCGCTCCATAATTACTGTTAGTATGACAATTTGTGTCACTCATTTGACTTGTAAACAACTCTCGCCAGTCTTACTGATATGAAAATATCAAACGAGTTCTAAGACCAACTTGATTTGAAATATCAACAAACTCTGATACCAATTCAACCCGAAAATCCTTAGATGTAAATTAATTCACAAATACACATAAACATCCAATCATATTAAGGAAATTGAACATCGACTTGACTATTTGCAAAATATCATGTGAATTTCATACTTATCCAAAAATTCATTAACTGATAAATATAAGTTGTGGAAATAATGACTACCAAAATAGAGAGAAACAAACCTCTCTTATTAATGCTCAATTGCCATATTACAATAAAAGGGGATTACAATTCCAAATTATGAAGAAACCCTTCAAGTCAACTACTTCAACCCAGAAACAAAGGTCACCATTAAAATCCTCGCGGAATTCTAAGAAGAATGAGTATAAACTCGACTATATTTTAAACAAGTGCCTGAAAAGTCCTTTTTTCATGTATAACGAGACTATGGGTCTCATACATGTCAATCTGAAATAATAATTTCATATACAACAATTTTATTCAAATTTGACATTACCATCATGATCCTCTCTAAAAATCGAGAAAAATGAGTATAAACACCTTATACCTTTCTCAAAGAACTTAATGGCATGAAAAACGAGGAAAATCTAGCCGAGGAACATCTATTGCAGGAAAATAGAGATAAATATATACTTGGCACAAACTCCCATGAAACATGCTCCAATATGGCACAAAAACCCATGTCTTGCTTTGGTTTGAAGCTAGGTTTAAATAGGATAAAATCAACCTAAACAAGCCCCTTTATTCTCAGGCTGCATTGAATTAATATTAAATAATATTTGTTTGTTTGTTTCAACAAACCAACCATATGGAACAATGATAGGAGGCATCAATTTAAAACTATGGAATATTCTCAGATTCCATGGGAGGTTGAGGGTTATATTCTCTGCAAACCCCTAACATGTAGGCTTCTTCTCTTCATCATTCTTCACTGTAGTTATCTTCTTAATCTTCCCTTTTTCCTTTGACTTATCCTCAAATTCATGTTGTTCCTCTAACTAATCCTCAACACATTTTCCTTTGCTGGCTTCAAGATGAGTAGCTTGAACTGACATTTAGTCAATATTAGTAGGATTAAACATCAATATAGTATGGTGAAGATATGGATGCATAGAACCAATATACTTTAGAAGATTTTTAGGAGTGTGCAATGGAATTCCCAAAGATAATGCCTTTCTCTTAAATTCATTTGTACAAGTTTGAACATTTTACCCTTTTCCTTGTCGTAAATGTTTCCAAGCAATCATTGATGTTTGCATATAAGATAATGGATACAATTTCTTTCTTAATGCAACGATAAATTCAATTTGGGGAGAAATGATTTTAATATGTTGAATAATATCATCTTGTGTTTGACTCTCCCACCATATCAACGCTATGCCACTCATACAAAGAGTAGCCAATTGTATCCTTGAAGTATCCTGTATGACTTTCTATACCCTTCAAGACACTTGAATCCATTTGACCCAATTATACAACTTTTATTCATTCAACTATCCATCATAAGTAGTCAAATCAAACTTTACATCGAGCTTTAACAAAGGAAAATCATGAGAACGAGAAGACTTATTAGAACGTTTCTTCCTCGTAAGAGAAGAATGCTTACTTCCATTGGAAAAAGAATATGATGATGATGATGATGGGGATGAAGGAGACCTTGGAAGTTCTTCACCTTCTTCTTCTCCTTCATATCTTACCATTGTTTCAACTGGACCACCTTCATTTTGATGAGGAGTTTCTCTCCTTCTTTCTAGGTCTTCCCACACTTCCTTAACCATATTTTTCATCTCAAGGAACATCCTTTGAAATTCCTTATTAGCTTCAGAAAGAACATCTTCATGCTCCATTTTTTTCCTTCGAAATACTTGTTCAATCTCAGGATTAAATTATTCAAGTGTGCCTTCACCTTGCTTGGACTTAGACCTCGTAAGCATTCACTTGAAAATAAATGTCAAAACCTCGCTCTGATACCACATGATCTAAAAATACAAACAAGTTATGATACCAAATTGATTCGAAATATCAACAAACTCTGATACCAATTCAGCCCGAAAATCCTTAGATGTAAATTAGTTCACAAATACACATAAAAATCTGACCAGATTCAGGAAATTGAAGACCGACTTGACTATTTTAAAAATATCACGTGAATGTCTTATCCATAAACTTCATTAAATGATAAATATAACTTGTGGAAATAATGAGTGCCAAAATAGAGAGAAATAAACTGCTCTTATTAATGCTCAATTGCCATATTACAATAAAAATGGCTTACAATGCCAAATTAGTAAGACACCCTTCAAGTCAACTACTCCAACCCAAAACCAAAGGTCACCATTAAAATCCTCATGAAATTCTGAGAAGAATGAGTATAAACTCGACTATTCTGAATATGTGTTTGAAAAACACTTTTTTCACATATAACGAGACTATGGGTCTCATACATGTCAATATGAACTAATAATTTCATATAAAACACTCTTATACAAATCTGACATTACCATCATGACCCTCTTGAAAAATCAAGAAAAATGAGTATAAACACCCTATACCTCTTTCAAAGAACTCATTGGCATGCAAAACGAGGAAAATATATCATATGAACACCTCTTGCATGCAAATTGAGACAAATACGAACTTGGCATGAAACCCCATGAAACATGTTCCAATATGGCACGAAAACCCATGTCTTTCTTTGTTCTGGAGCTTGGTTTAAATAGGCTAAAATCGACCTAACCGAGCCCCTTTATTTTGACGCTGCGTTGAATTAATATTAAATAATATTTGTTTGTTTTTTTTAACAAACCAACTATATGGAAAAATGATAGGAGGGATAAATTTGAGATTGTGGAATATTCCCAGATTCCATGGGAGGTTGAGAGTTCTATTCCCTTCGACACCCCAACAAATTTTATTCTCCTTTAGCTAAATTTGGCTAATCGGAGAGTTCCATGAGGCACTCTCTGATTGGTCCACTTCTCTACCCGTGTCAGCACCCTGCCATGTCACTGCCCAGTCACTTTCCATATGTACTTGCTGAATATAACTTCCACCTAGATTCCATGTGATCCAGGTGGATATCGGTGGCCACCCACCTTTTCCAACTGGCTCAAAACATTTTTCTGGCAATTTTGGAAATTTACTATTTTTAGCAGTTTTAACTTCCGGGGCCATTTTGAGGGCCCAAATGAAGGTTTTTCGGGATCGAGCTTATCCATGATAGATGAAAGTATGATTGAGCCCCCAAAATTAATCTCCTCAACGATACCTTTCCACCGGGCTATCGCTCTCGCACACCCATGAAACCCTCAAAGGCAGAAGAAAAGAAAAATGACGGAGCAGATGATCCTATCATTATGTTGCTTGAGAAAGCTCTCACGTGAAAGAGGGACGAAATGATGGAGAATTTTTCCCACATCCTTCAATGCCTACTGATAGCAACAGACACATCTTCATCAAACAATGACTTTGTAGGCACCTTTCCTTTCAAGGTACAAGTTAATTTTGATATCCCTGTATTTGAAGGACAGATAGATGCAGAAGCCCTAGACAAATGGTTAAACCTGCTAGAAGGTTATTTCTCTATTCACAATTTTTTCGACAGAGAAAATATCACCTTCACACTCCTTGAAGCTATCCCCCATGTCAAACATTGGTGGGAAACTTACTGGGAGCAGAGTTCCACAGAGGAGTCTAGAATATATGGGGCCGAGCCCACTTGGGATTTTTTTGTGGATGCGGTAAAGGAACAATATTACCCTGTTGGAAACTATGAGGACCAGTACATGAGATGGACCACACTGTGGCAAGAGAGGGGACAAGAAGTTCTAGAGTTCACCAATACCTTCCATACCTTGTGCACCAAGATGGGTATCAAAGACTCAGAAAAAAAATTGGTTCTAAAATACCGTGGGGCTCTACACAGATACATCCAAACTGAAATGGATTTTCTGGACATCTCATCACTTGGTGCTGCTTATCGATATGCTGTTAAAATCGAGCAGAAATTTAAGCACTAGAACAAATGGGAGTTCGGTTCTGCAAATTCGCAACAACCAAAGTATGACAAGGATGGACCTAACAAACAGTGTCCCAAAAACTAGTCCAAGACACAAGAAAAGAAGGGTCGCCGGAAGACAAAGAAGGACACCAAAAAATGGTGCGATTTCCATAAAATCCCCTAGCACAACACTGAAGAATGTTTCTCAAAACATTCATTGGTGGCCGAGATAAAAGACAAGGAGCTGAACCTTGATTCATAATCTGATTATGAAAATACTGGTAAAGGACAGATCATCGACACAAACCCCACTGCTATTTTCGTGACTGCAACAATTCAACCAGAAGAACCAATAGATACTGAAGAGGGGGAGTGCATTTTTCATTCATAGATGTGGGTGAAGGGGACGCCACTGCATTTTATTGTTGATAGCGGAAGCTAGAAGAACCTCATCTCAACATAGGTTGTCAAACAGTTGGGATTGTCGACAACACCACACCTGCAACCATACAACATCAGGTGGCTTTGCTAAGGACAAGATCTTTGTGTTAGCCAACAGGTTCAATTGTCATACAACATCCATCCCTTCAAGGATTAGGTATTATGTGATGTTTCCCCACTGGATGTTTGTGATGTTCTCTTGGGCCAACCATATATGTGGAAGCACCATGCTGTTTATGAGTCTCGACCCCGCAGTGTCATTATTTCTCTTGGGGGTCATCTCTACAGAATACCAGAGGTGGTTCCGACTACTGTTCCACCTAAAAAGTGTCGCAAGGTAGTATCTCATACTACAAAATTCATCTTCTTCACATTTTGTTCAAAAGGTGAACAAAAGGATACTGCAACCACTACATCCTCGACCCAAGCACCTTCTGTCCAAAAAAAGTAGGTCGACAAGATTGTAGCAAAGTGTAAAGATTCCTTATGCACAAAAGAATCTCATGTATCCAGACTCGTTAAAAATGTCCAACCCTTCCAGCCACATGCTTGTGATAGCCCTCCACAAACCGAGCAATGCGACATCTCCAGCAAGGCAAGCAGCTCACCAAGATTCAGATTCAACAAACACTTTTTCCTCTTCCCCGGGCACTCAACGCAATGGAGACCATTGATTCCTAATGAGGGAGGATTGATGTAGGTGGATATTAGTGGCCACCCACCTTTTCCAACTGGCTCAAAACAATTTTTTGGCAATTTTGGCAATTTACTATTTTTAGCAGTTTTAACTTCAGGGGCCATTTTGAGGGCCCAAATGAAGGATTTTCTGTATTGAACTTTTCAATGTTATCTAAAGGCATTATTGAACCCCCAAAATTAATCTCCTCGAAGATACCTTTTCAATGGGCTATCATACGCCTAAAATGGAGATCGTATGCAAACGTTACGATCCCGTGAAGTTGATGTACTAACTTACCCAAACGGGGCCCACATGACTTTTGGTGCTTCATCTCCTAGGGTTAGGTTTTTGGATGTCTAGGGTTTTTGGCATTCCTGTTTATTGTTAAAAGGCCTTCAGAGCCTCATTGTAATCATCTTCTTGCGAATGAGCACAGTCGTCACATCTCTTCTCGGAGATAATCCTCCACCATTCTAGTGAGTCTTTCACTCTGTATTTTTACAGTCTCTGTACATTTCTTTCATTAATAGAAATCATGTATTACTGAATATCTGTGTTTATGGTTGCATCTCTGATACATTTCTGTTATATTATTGGATATCTGTGATATCTCTGTGCATTCCTTTATTATATCTCCGCTCTCATTTCATGCCGAAAATAATCCGGATCATCATGTCACTGAACAGATGCAATGTCTTCAGTACAGATGACACATGTCACTCTTTTATTAGTCCACATGGACCCTGAAAGTGCCAAAAATGAGTTACACATGGCAGCGTCTAGTGCTACCATGTCACCCTGCTAACGTTATCATGATGTCATCCTGTGACTTGTATGAAAAATCCACGTGGAAGCCTGTGGGCTTGCCATGTGGCACCCCTGCTTTGACTTGGTTTGACCAAACTTTGACCGGCCATAACATATTCATACAAACTCCGTTTGAGGTGATTTTTTCCCTATTGGAAATATATTTCTGATATCTACGCAATGAATTTTTTTCAAGAGAATTTGAGAATATCATTTTTTGAGCATTTAGGATCCTCCTAGGTCATTTTTTAGCATTCAGATCCTCCTAGATCACTTACTAAACAAAGCGCTCCAAAATAAAGAAGCAAATTCCCTTGTAGATGTAGAGGAAAAACTCACCCAACCTAATAAAGGGAACCCCTCTCTTACTTAATAGATTGATGGTCGTTCTCTGTTGAATCTCGTCTCCTTCATTGTGTGTTCTCTGTGTTTTCTGTTGGCAACATTCTCTTTGCTTCTGTCTACCAGTGCGCACTATGTTGTTGCATGTAGGTTAGACATTAATTGTAGATCCTTTTATAAACACTATAGTTCCATATTATGAAGGTCAAATCTACGATACTTTTTTAAATTAACTTTATCTAAATTGCTATTTTCATACACAAATCTAGGGTAATCATTATTTTTGGATTCAATGATCATAACCTTTGTCCTATCAAAATTTATTGACATACCAAAAATGAAAAACATATTTGAGAATTGTTGGCTGCTTGTTAATACTAGAGATAACAAAGAGAACACTATTGTCATCCTAAAGATGAAGGATGATGACTATCCCAACCAAAGTTGAGCCAACACAACCTCCTTCCAAACATAAGTCTAACTTATCATTATAAATTTCAAACTACAAATAATTTTAAAAACAATTGATAAGTATGAGCGTTAGAGAGTCCTAACCAATTCCTAGTTATTGATGTATTGGATATCACTATTTAGGTAAAAATGGTGATAAGTATAGATTTCTTGATTGGTTAAGATTAGTGATAGTTATAGATTTCTTGATTGGTCAAGTTTAGTGATAACTATAGATCTCTTGTTTTTCATTATTTGTTTTTATAAAGAGCCAATAATCAACTTACAGTGTATTAAAAAAAATTTCTTAGTAGTTTGGTAATATATATATTTTTTATAAAACTATCTTTAGATAAAAGTTTTAATATTTAAAATAAAATAAAAGAAATTAAGGTAAATTTCTTAATATAAAAGAATTAGAGAAAATAAACCATTACATCTCTGTAGTTATTAATGAATACTTGCATTTGACAAGAGTGAAAGTTTATCCCTTTACAAACCACCTTGACTGGTAAAGTCTAAAGAGGTATACATACCCTACCCCGTTTAGATTTGAACTTGTGACCTCTTAGAAGGAAACACATGTCCTTAACTATTAGACCCACTCAGACTGTATTAACAAATATTAACAAAGATTTAACTTCAACTTAGCAAGACTATAAATACTTTATATAAAATCATCGTAAGAGATTCAAAAATTCATATAATTATTCAAAATATTTTCATCCTCTAACTAGTCGACAAATTCATAGATTAGATGGCCAAGTAAAACAAACAACAAAAAATAAAATTTTGTTTAAATTTAAATCCAAGATGGAAGCGATTTCAAGGTAGGCATGAAGATCATATGACTCATGACGCTCATCTTTAAACAAAAAACTATGCATTTCCACTCATTTAGCTTGAGAGTGAAACAAAAATCTTTGCACTGCCAGATTTACATTTTAGCTGAAACAACGTTCTAAATGTTTACATTTTTAGCCGAAGATACGCAACATAGGTGGGAAGAGATCTTTATATGTTCTTTTTATAAATGATATCTATATATATATATATATATATATATCCAAAGTGATATTTATTTATTTGTTCTCTGTATAAACGTTATATATATCCAAAATCTAGCTCCAACGTAAGATGGGTAGTAATAACAGTCACTTTGTGCAAATCATTAACAAATATCAATGTGGAAGTATATTGCTAATAAATGGATAATATAACCGGAGATAAGTCTTTTAGATATACGTGAAAAGCCAAATTTTCTGCTTCTTCCTCCAACAAACAACTCATCAAGATTCCTCCTGGATCCTTCCAATACAAAGACTGATTTACAATACAAAAATTTGTTGCTTTTAGCTTTAAAAACCTGGCCTTGGTTTTTCTCAATTCAAGAGGAGCCTACAAATTTCTCAACACATAAATAATGTCAACATACCATGGGGATTCAAGGAATGTTTTAGATACCTAAGGGATCTTTTCTTCTTCTGAGTCCACTGAAAAACCAACAATGAAGTTAATTCCCAAGAGCTCACAATTTGTCTCTGCCATCATCTTGG
This sequence comes from Picea mariana, assembly GCA_032191745.1. NCBI lineage: Eukaryota > Viridiplantae > Streptophyta > Pinopsida > Pinales > Pinaceae > Picea > Picea mariana. Next base: position 46,890 of record JASDQU010947337.1, read on the forward strand.
CAAGTCCTTGCCCTTTGATCAACTTTTTAGGTTTTATATCAAGGTCATACTCCAACAAAACAACTACTCACTTGTCCCTTTTTCCCTCAGGATCAGGCTGAGTTAAAATTTCCTTCACAAAACTACTGGGCACATAGACAGTGGTATGAGAATGTAAGATATAAAATCTAAACTACTTTAGGGCCTTGACCAGTGCATATGCCTACTTTTACATGATATCATACTTCAATGGGGAATCCCTCAATGTACTTCTATAGTATTCTATAGGCCTCTTAAAATTCTCTTCATCTTTTGTAATAAAAAACCAACAATGGTGTGCTCTAAGGAAAAATAAAATAATATAAAGTCTTTTTCAAAATTAGGACTGACCAGCACTGGGGCCTTTGTCAATACCACTTTAATGTCTTCAAAGAATTTTCTGGATTCTGGGGTCCACTTTATCTCACTTCCTTTGTTGAGCATGTTAGTGATATGCTTTATGATTTCAGCCAGGTTAAGGATGAATCTTCTTAGAAAGTTTACTTTCCCCATGAAAGATTGCACTTCTTTTTTGCTTCTAGGTGTGCCAATTTTTAAGATTCCCTCAAATCTGTTGGGATCCATATTTATTCTCTCCTTTGAAATAATGTGACCAAGCAACTTCCCCTCTCCCATACCAAAATTGGACTTCTTAGGGTTCAATGAAATTCCAAACTTCCTACACTTTTTAAAATCCCTCCTTAGATGTTTAAGATGTTCTTCATCAGAAAATGAACACATAGTGATATCATCTAAGTAAATAAGAGTAAATTTATCTTTCTCATCAACAAAAGCTATATCCATATCCATTTGAAATTTTTCTCCTTCATTCATGAGCCCAAAAGGCATCTTGGCATACATGAAGGTGCCCCATGGTGTTGTAAAGGTTGTCTTTTCCTGATCATCAGGGTGTACCATGATTTGATTGTACTCAGAGAAACCATCCAAAGTTGACATTTTTTGAGAACCCACCACTTTCTGTAGAATGTGATCCATCTTAAGCAGTGGGTAATTGTCCTTGAGAGGCACCCTGTTCATGTTTTTGAAGTCTACACATAATCTAATCTCTCCACTCTTGTTTTTGACAGGTACCATATTTTACACCCACTTAGAAAACCTCAGAGACACTATGATATTGGATTCAAACAAATTCTTTATCTCTTTATCAATTAAGGAAGCAAAAGAGGATTTATTCTTCTTAATTTCTGTTTGAAAGGTTTATGATTCTCTTTGATTGGAATCACATGCCGAATCACCTTGGTATCATAAAATTTCATATCTTCATAATTCCAGGAAAAAACATTGGGAAATTATTTCATCAAAT
>JASDQU010947339.1:14094-25050 GCA_032191745.1 Picea mariana
TGCCATCAGGAGGTTTAAATCGCATGAGTATTCTCTCTAACCTTTTACAGAGAGTTGTTTTCGTTGTGGATCCTAATAGGCTATCAGATATGTTGTATGCAGATGAAACTTTGGCATATCCATTCAACTTTTCTTTCTACAACAGCTTTCAGAGCGCCATCTTGGTGAAGGGTTTGGGCAACCAGGCAGGGTGGAGGCACGTCTGGAATCGGTTTGGAGGACAATTGAGCTTCCATAATCAAACGGATCAATGTGCCCTTACACCTTTACTTCCATGTGGCTGGTGGGATGGACCATGGAAATCACCCATTCCCCGAGATATTCGCAGGCTAGAGACTTATGGAGTTGATATAAAAGACACGGGCGAGGTTTTGGAAACTAACCTGCTATCGTTATGTAAATCCAGGAATGTTCCAATAAAAACATTAACGCTGCAGCTGCCTTCTTGCAAGAAAAATTGTCAGCAGTAGTGAAACTACACAGAGAGAAAATTATCCAGCCTGCATATTTCCCCAACTCATTGAGATAGTGGAATGCATCCAGTGCAGGCTAGGTAGTCTGCTCCTCTATTGGATTGGAGTACTATTATTTTTTACATGAAAAAGGGAAATAGTGATGTCTTTGTAATTTTGATTCGTGTATGCTGCTTTTTCAACTGACTTCTGAAGAGATTCTTAATAAATTTTCATTTTTCAGTACTGGGTTTTGATCTTTGAAAAAACTTGGTGCTAATGTAAACATGAATGCAAACTTTTTAGGCCCACGCAATGGGCGCCGATATTATAAATATCCTCTTCATAAGATCTCTGCAAGAGTGGATCGATTGTGGTGTATTACATTTTGCATCATGTTTATGTAACATAGGATATATAAATAGATATAGAATTATTTTATCTGTTATGGGTAAAATTTAGTGGGTCTAATAGTTAATAATATGTGTTTCTTCTTTAGAGGTTTTAACTTCAAATCTAAATTCAGAGGGGGTAGGGTATGTATATTTCAAATCCATAGGGGGTAGGGTATGTACACCTCAATGGACTTTAGTAGTCAAATAGCGACTTTAGCAGTCAAATCGCTGCAAGAGGGGGTCCCTTGTCCCACAAACAAGAAGGTCTCATACACCAATTTGGTATCTGGCTTGGCAGTGATCTTAAAATTAGATGACGATGATGATGATGATGATGATGATGATGACGATGATTATTATTATTGTTATTATTATTAATCTTCATATTGTTCAATATTTGTCTATCTTTTTTAGAACTTATATTATTTAAATTGCAATTTTTATTATATGAGACAATTCAATGTCTGATTTTTTATTTTGAAATTATAGTTTGTGGTTTGAGTATTTTTATAGGAAATTCTGTGAGAAATGTGGTCTAAAAGAAGGATGGAATGAGTGCTCCTTATCTCCTAAAAGATTTATATCTCATCTTTTATATACCAATGATTGAGTCATTACATGGTCCTTAATGTTTGTTGTATGACAGGGGAATTAAGATTCATAATGTCGAAGAAATTCCCTTTGTCAACATAAGCATATAACCAATGACTACTTTTTAGATTTTTTTTTATGATATTAATGTTCTTCCACAAGTAAGGTAGCCAAAGTGACTTGGTGCAAGTTCAAATGGGGCACCTGTGTTTTGGTATCTAGCTAGAGGAAGGTGCATCAATTTTTTTTAACTTTTTTTTATTTCTAAATAAATGAGTCCCCCACTCTTCCACATTTAAGTGAAGGGTGAAGAATAAGGGATTGATACCTTGACAATGTCATTTTGTATAGTCTCCCATTTTTCTTAGGTTTCCAAAAAAAAGTAGTATTAACTACTAACAACAATATCAATATCAATTGACACTTTCTAAACAAGAAGATGAAAAATATTACAAATGTAAACCAAGTTGTCTTCTTTCTTAAATACTAACTTAGTTTCTCTTCATTGAATAAATAAAACTATAAATACTCCAACTCCTCTTATCTCTTGAAAATGTGTATCATGAATTTGCCACCGATGTGTCAAATCTTTGCCATAATACCTCTCACACAAATCCTCAATTTTTACAAACTCACCTAGCATGTGTAAAAAAAAAAGCAAATTTGATTGACATGAGAAATGGTTTTATGAATCTAGATCCTAAATATTTTTTATTATTTTCATCAATCCCCTGATAACCTCTCCATCAAAAAGAAGCATCTTCTTTGATTGTTCAAATATCATACCATTTTGGATTCAACATAAAAAAAAAAAAAAAAATGCTACATGAAAAAGGTTTATTCAAATTATCCAAAAGCTCATGTATAAATTATTATAATTGTAAATATATTGTAATTATAGGTTGAAATTTATTTTATATATGACAATTTTATTATTCTCTAATATGAATAGATTTTATGTTTTCATGCATTTCATTTAAATTTGTGTCTTTTTTATCTAAATAATAAATCATATTTATATTAATTTAATGATATACATAATTACATGGAGCAATTTCATAATAATTATTTTTTTTGTTTGCTAACGTGTTTGTTACTTGGGGCATCTAAACCATCAAAATCATCTAGGAATTGCACTGGGCTGGATCACACCAACCCTTCCCAACTATCATAAATTTTGAACCTTAAACCTTACAAAACAAAACCCTCGAAATCTAATCACACTAACAAAATTTAACAATCTCATAATAACCGTCAATATTAAAAAATAGAAAAATAAAACAAAGATGTCATTTTTAATTGAAGATTTATGAAGAATTTAGTAAAATTAACATGAATAAATGTGAGTTAATGTTTATCTCATTCATGTAAGTTCTGTGGGATTCACTTCAGTGTTTCCTTCCCCTGCTTCAGGGGTATGCTAGTTTATGTGTGAATGACTTATGTCACAAGAAAAAATAGAAAAAACTAAAAAAACATTATATATTTGTACTCTATACAAACAATGGTCAATATATGTGCAATTTCATTATCTATGAGTATGTGTTACATATTGCATCTTTCATCAAAAGAAGACATATATTGGAAAAGGAAAACAAAATGTTGAATTTGCTATGGTTTATACATTCCATACCACCAACTTGGTTACTCTGAACCTAGGTTCAAAATAGACACATTGAATTTCACTTCACGAAAACATGTGTGCAATTTCACATTTATGTTATTCATCATTGTAACGAGGTCCAAAATCCCTCCATAGGGTTGGAATTTTCTTGATGTAGGACACATTAGGCCAACTACTCACACCTATAGAAACTAAGAATTTTATTACTATAATGTACAAGATGCAAAGGTCATCCTACTTAATCACCCACTCATAAAAAAGGAGATCGATGATAAGGAAAGGATTAACTCCTCATCGAGGGTTCATTCTCATAAACAAGGAGATCAATGATCAAGAAAGGCTTAACTCCTCATCGAGGGTTCATTTGATTGAGGTTGTATTTCATTAATGAATGACCAACAATGTAATGGGATCAACATCAAAGGAATTGAGAATAACATCTCAATTTACATAAACATAAATACCCAACTAGTTGCTAAACACATCGAAGTCCAAAAGAAAAAGTAGTCATTATGGAGGATAGATTTGAAGAGGAGATTGGGAGATGTTATCCTAATCTTGAGTGCAATAAAATGGCATAATGAAAGATGAAGGTGACTTTTAAGGGATAAAGTTCATGCTTTAAAAATGCCCAATCCAAAGAGGTAAACAAAGAGCAAGAGAAAGTGAGGTTGAGCATGAAAGGTTAAACATTGTACTTGAATGGAAGAGAAATCCATTAATGTTGAGATAGGAGCACTACCCCATCCTATGCAAGAAACATGATTCTATTCCATTCTAAAACAAAATATGGGACTCAAATTTGAGGCCTATATCTCCTAATATGGAAACTTATACTCCCTATGTTGGGATGCATACCAACCCTTTCTTTAGGAATCAATGCAATAAATACCTACATATGAACCACTTATGTTGGTTAGGATTTAGTAGGATCCCATTATGGATGGAAGGTTGAGAGATAACATATCATGACCTAGACTATGAAGAAGCAGAGAATCTAGACTAAGTTAAGGAAATTTTCATTTATGATTAAGGTGGTGGACCAAATAAGGATCCAATTGACAAGAATATACATAATTGCACCAAAATCTATCAGATGATTTACTTTGTGAATTTCATAGCCTCAAATGTTCCACTTCAAACCAAAACCTGGGAAGGCCATGCCATTAGAATACTAGATTTAAGTTATACTAGGGAGTATATGAGATACTACATATCCATAGAAATGATACTATAATAATTAATTCAAAGTATGTAACTTAGACTAGTATAGTGCCAAACCAACCTCTATATTCACCCATTATTTAAGCAAGGAGAAGGACATGATGTGCTAGAAATGAATGATAATGGTACACCAATAATCATTACCATAAATAGTGTCATCCATATTGAGAACCCAATGATATCTTCATCGACTAAATGTTAGAAGACACTTTACTTGATAGTTAAAATATAGTTAGAAATAATATAATTAGAATACAACATTAAAAGGTTAACAAATTCCCAAAGTGAACTTGAGAATAAATTTGGTAATTTCCCTTTACATCCAATCTACATTTGGTGCATAATACACCATGTGTGTGTTATTGTACACAATCTACATCCAATCACACTATAAATTCTTTCATCCTATTCTAGCACCCACTGCATAGAAGAAGTGTGGGATTTTTTTTTTTCATCACAAATTATTTTTAAATTACTCGTCAAATGGCGTTAGACTTGGTATGGAAATTGCAATATCAAACCAAGTATAAAACAACTTGAAAAATGTTGGGTGAACATATGAAAAACAAGGTGAATATATGGAAAGATTAAAGAATGATAAATATAAGTGGTTTGATATAATAGTTAGTGTTGATTTGGAATTAAGTATTTAATATAATTTGTACTTTTTTTTTAGAGAATATGATATAATAAATAGAATATATGAATTAAGTATTTAATATAATTTGTACTTTTAGAGAATATGATATAATAAATAGAATATATGGAAAGATTAAAGAATGATAAATATAAGTGGTTTGATATAATAGTTAGAGAATATGATATAATAAATAGAATATATGGAAAGATTAAAAATTGATAAATATAAGTGGTTTGATATAATAGTTAGTGTTGATTTGGAATTAAGTATTTAATATAATTTGTAATTTTAGAGAATATGATATAATAAATAGATTTTTTTTTTAATGTAAAATAAATTTTGAAGTGATATTTGATGATAATAATGGTGATTATTATTATTAATTTATTTAATTTGTTTTTATAAAAAATATAAGGATTTGTTTTATAATTTTATTTTAACGTTCAAAAATATTGAATTATTTTTATACTTTAATGAGATTAAAAAAATTAATATTATTATAAATATTTTAACATTAAAAAAAACTTATAATCCTTCTATTTAAACTAACATAATGTATACAATAATATAATAAAAACAAATTTATCATTTTTATTTAGTTATAGATTCAAAAAAATTTATATAAACTGAAAAAAGATTATATACATAATAATTGATTTTCTAAAACTCTAGAATATGAATATGATGGGTAAAAATATAGTACGTACTTGTTGAGAAGAAGTCGCTGATTTGAATTAAATTGAAAGTGGTTAGTAAATTGAAAACCAAAATATTTTGGGGAAAACCAACTATATCATATGTTTATTCAAAAGATGACCAGTACATAAAATTTGTCGATATTTTATATGGCCTACCCTTATTAGTCTCTGCCTCCGCTAGGGATTATAGTTTTCTCCTCGCAATCAAAATCCTTTGAACACATATTATTTTGCTCAAATTTGCAACCTTCCTCTAAAGTTTTGTCCAAATACTATATTAATTTGATTTATTTTGAAAAACAAATTTATTTCATTGGTTCAATCATATATGATTTGAATTGAATCCCTTGAGTATGTGTTTTTCCCCCTAATTGTTAGAATTAAGTAATCATTAAAAAAATCAAATTTTGGCTACTATGGAGGCACTAAAATTCTTTGTAATGAAGGCTCTGAAAATGGTGTAATCGAGATTGACATTGTCGCGGTGAAATCTAGGCAAGGGTGGGCATGTCATGTGAACTTGGTTGAGCTGCCACCATGCTCCACCAAAACACTTGTCTATCTCAAACACCATGCTCAACACCATCCTCCAAACAACATTGGTCTTTTACTGCATGCCTACATCATAGAAGAAATGCAATAGTTTGAGACATGGAAATGGAAATACCTAGAATGCTAATAGATATCACATGGAAGGGAGGTAGGTAAATGAAGAAAACCTACTAGGTACTTTACCTTAACATCCATAATAAAAAGGATGAATCCATATATTCCACAAGGAATCAATAATTATTATTTATTATATGTTGACATGATATGAGATACAATGATGTACATATAAATACACGTAGGGATGATAAGTCATGTTGTTGGAAAAAGTCATGACTTATCATTATTGCATTATAATTCCTATATTACTTAACAATTGACCTGTAATTATTATTACAAGATAGCAAGTCTAATATACTTTAGGTATATTACAGGTCTCCCCCCTTAAAAATGCCTTGTCCTTAAAGCATAGGGAATGAGAAACTATTCTCATAGAATGAAGAATATTTTATAACTAGAATTGATTAGATAAAGTTGAGGACACGAGGAGATATGACGTTTGAAGCTTTGAAAAATATTAGCACATCCAAAAAGAATAAATCCATCCAAGGTAGATTCTTTTTGGAACTCTACGATGATAAGATTTTGGATACGATATTCTTTGTTGTTGACTTCGAGGAACATAGATCTTTGGATTCTTGGTAATTTTATCCGTTTTAATCTCTGGTTTACTCTTGTCGTGATTTACTTGAGTCATCATGATGATATATGATGTTTTTTTAATTCACTGGTGTGACAACATATTTTGACTGACCCATGACTTCATCAATGGTGATCAATGATATGTCAACCTTAACTAAATCTGTGGATATTTCTTTATCATATAATTGATTCTTGAGCCCAACTTTTTGAATCTTTTCCATTAATAGGGATTCATTAATAATGATGTTCTAATTTTTAGTTTTGATCCTTTTTGTTGAGGTCACTTTATCTTTAGTTTCAACTTTTGGAGGCTCCTCCATTGGTACAACTTTATTGATAACAACATTAGGTTTTTCCATATCAATCAAGTTGATGTTAGTACCCTTATCCATGGTTTGATTTTCTTGTTGTTCCTTCCTATTATTCTTCAACTTTTTCACTTCTACAAGTGGAGTTTTATTATGATTTATCAAACAAGAAATTTCTTCATCTTTGGATGATAATTTTTACTAATATTTTCAGTATTTTTTATGAGTGCCTTTTATATTACTAATTCGTTGTTGTGACTCTATAATTTTTTGTTGAAATTTACAAAATTTTGTATCTTGCTTCTCCAATTTTGTTTGATTTTGCATAATTTCTTCATCTTTTCTAATAAGATTTTTATTCATTTTTTAAAAACTTTTCCATTAATTACATGTGATTTTGTTGTTCATTCTGATATAAATTCAATGATAGAGCAAGGTGTTTTGACTTAATGTCTCACAACATTATTTTATTGCTAAAGTTCTTGAATTCTATGTACTTTTTATCAACATTCATGATAAAATTACCAATAGATTTCAACCAAGAGTTTCCTAGAACTACATCAACTTCCTCAATTTATAAGACACAAAAATTACATTTTGGGGAGTACTCGTCGATCCTTAATTCTAAATTATTAATCTCATCATCTTACTCTTTTGTAATCTATCTTTTTTAACTATATTTGCCAATTTAATATCAATATATAATTCTAGTGACTAGTGAGGCTAAAATCAATGCTTACGGTCTCATTTTGGATCCTCCCTAACATACATATGAAAATATTGATTGGATCCCAAACATACCTAGAAGTGAATTGAACCTTCTTCATTTCATCTTGGTAAACTTACCACCACAAATAATATCCTTCCTTGACTTGTATTTTTTTATAATCCCTTAATAATTTTATAATTATAAATCCACTTACTATCTGTTCACCTTTTCTTCTCTACTAGATAAGAAGATATTTTTGCACTTATGTTGGTACCCTTTATATATGGTTTAATTTAAAAAATAGTCTAACTATTCAATAGATTTCTTTAACATACAAATAAATTATAGAGCCACCAATATTTTCACCTTTTTCACTTTTCATTTAATCCACCTAAAAAGATAAAACTTGTCCTCCACATAAACTAGCATGCCCCTGAAACAGTGGAAAGGGAACGTCGAAAAAAACTAACATATGTTTCTTTGGCAATACTAATTTTACCAATGTGCACCATTCTACTATCCTTGCTTAATTCTTGGGGGATTCAGTGAGAGTATTGAAATATTTGAATCATAGAAAACCAAAATCATTCATTCAAATGACTCATTAGTCTATGAAAGGTGCAGAGCAATAACATACAACTAGTTATTTTCTCATAAATGAAATCAAAGCCCAATTGAATTAACATAGATACAACATACTTAATGAGGTAAATATAAAATTCTACACATGGAATTAACGATGTTTCCGAAAGAATATATAGGTATTCACATTAATGGGAACATGTGGTTAATAACCCTGACCAACACTATTAGTATTTCTTTCTATTAAGTACCAAACCATAACCTCTCTACATCATTGTAATACCTTTGCCCAAAATCACTCAATTTTTATTTCATATCTAGGAACAAAAATACTACTACAAATATATTCCCTTTGTATGATTTCATCTCATTAATAAATGTTTAACGAATCTAAAATATGACCATGCATCAATGTACATGATAGAAAAATATTGTCAAATCAAACTGGAGTCAGAATATATGTGCTTATATAGTAGATGAATGTTTACCATGAAAAATAAGGCATAAGCAATTCTAAAGCAGGCATGGTATAAAGTAAGTACATATCCTCACTGATAAGCTAAAAATGGTAAGAAACTCAGAAAGAGAACTCAGGGACTCACTTGGTAATTTTTCCATGTTAACATTGGTATCACGCCTTAGGAAGGTGAAAATATGACGGGCACGTAAGTTAGAGATCCTTGCAGTCGAGGACCAAGAACATAGGTTTATCTTGGCAAAGGCTAAGACAAAATCCCAGATGGATATGATGATGTAGGTGTTGTAGGAGATCTTGAACTTGCATAACATGAAACTATTGTTGTAGGTTGGGGATGATGAAACTTGCAGTGAACAACATATTTGCAGGATCGAGTATGCATGTAAGATGCACATTCTTTCTCTCCCTGTACAACAAAAATCAACATACATCAAATATATTGATATTCATCATGCATGCATATAATTCCCACTAAAACAAATCAACATTTTTGTGGTCTGCATACATCTATCCAAACTTAAACATTTTGATGCAATCTCATTCAAATGAATTTTAAAATTATGTTTTACAAAAATTACTGTTCCAAACCATATTATCGTCCAAAGTTTAGATAACATACCTAACGCATAGGAAGGCCTAAATAATTCATATGTACTTTTCCTCCTAATCCGTTTTTGTCATGTGGATGATGGTACTTGCATGTCACACCAAACTTGCAAGCTCATGTCTTCAAGTAATAATTCAAAATACATTATCTTCTTAATATGAAACTTTTAATAGTAAAAGAATTTAGAATTTTTATTGACATCAATTCATTGCTTATAAAACTACAACATATATAAACCAAAATCCTCCATTTTGTCAATTATGAATCTAGTTTACTACACATGGTTTAAGTGTTGCAAACCAGGAAAGAGGAAATCTCAAATTTGACCAACAGAAATGTGTTTTTAATGTAGAAAAATATTTGAATTTATACTATGCTTCCATATATGAATCAAGGATCCTGTACATGTTACAATTATCCAATCATTTTCATTATGAAATACCTATAGAACACTCTCACCCTTGTTTGGCCAAGTTTCTGATTTGAAACATGATTTGGACCAAAATCTTTACTTTAACCACTTATATACCAAGCCTGTAGACTTAACTAATTGACTGACAACTATACCTGAGTGTAAACATTACAAAGGTACAACACTGGTGCAAAAAATAAACTTAAGAGAGAATTTTGTGTGGATTTGAAATATTTCTACTTATTGATAAATCCTTGCAATTTAGAAACAAGCCAAGTGTTGGACTTTAGTTCATCTTCACAACCAGTATTAATTTCCATCTGCCAAACAATAAAACTCATCCAGGTATACGGAAAGAAAGTTGTAACATACTTTACATACCAATCTAGATGATGATTGGAAAGAAGAGGAGGGCAAGACTCAACCCCATAACCCAGCAGACATGGAAAAATTAAAAAAAAATGTCAAATATTGCTACAACGAAGAAGATACCAATTCAGTCATGTAAATTTTACTGCTAAAACCAAGTACAGGTTGACCAACCATCCAACAAGGTTGTATATACTTATCCAAACAGCCTTTATCTATTAGGAAAGTGACCCTACAAACATTTTGGGGACTTGAGTATTTAGAGAATGACTAGGACTCATCACCTATAAATATTTCAAGCAATTACAAAGACTAATTTTCTGTCCAAGCCACATAACAAATATCACTCCATAATCAAGTTCTATTATCAAATCCAAAGCTATACAATAATCAGTCGAGTGTGTTGGAATGTGAGAGCATTTATGGATATTTATCACAGGTTGTAAAAAACATAAATTTCCTACCAATAAATATATTCTATAAAGCATAAATTAAAAGACTTATTTTTTTAATACACTTCCTTTTACTATTAGTGCCACCCGATCAACATCAAAGTGGAAAACCATTGGCACTAGGGCTAAGAAATTTGTCCATCACTGCATCTGGCCCACCTGTG
>JASDQU010947339.1:25566-39132 GCA_032191745.1 Picea mariana
CCTTCCTAACCTCTTAACTCAACAAAAGTATGGTGATCTTGGAAACCTTCTCTTAATGCTTTTCGAGCACAGAAACAAAATTCTAAAGAATCACAAGTAATCACTTACCCTCTTAAGGTCCGATAGACCAATTAGGTCTTAGTGGACGTTAATCATCATCATCATCATCATCAATATAATTTGTACTTTTAGAGAATATGATATAATAAATAGAATATATGAAAAGATTAAAGAATGATAAATATAAGTGGTTTGATATAATAGTTAGAGAATATGATATAATAAATAGAATATATGGAAAGATTAAAGAATGATAAATATAAGTGGTTTGATATAATAGTTAGTGTTGATTTGGAATTAAGTATTTAATATAATTTGTAATTTTAGAGAATATGATATAATAAATAGAATTTTTTTTTAATGTAAAATAAATTTTGAAGTGATATATGATGATGATAATGGTGATTATCATTATTATTAATTTATTTAATTTGTTTTTATAAAAAATATAAGGAATCAATTGATTTGTTTTATAATTTTATTTTAAAGTTCAAAAATATTGAATTATTTTTATACTTTAATGAAATTAAAAAAATTAATATTATTATAAATATTTTAACATTAAAAAAAAACTTATAATCCTTCTATTTAAACTAACATAATGTATACAATAATACAATAAAAACAAATATATCATTTTTATTTAGTTATAGATTAAAAAAAATTATATAAACTGAAAAAAAATTATATACATAATAATTGATTTTCTAAGATGGGTAAAAATATAGTACGTACTTGTTGAGAAGAAGTCGCCGATTTGAATTAAATTGAAAGTGGTTAGTAAATTGAAAACCAAAATATTTTGGGGAAAACCAACTATATCATATGTTTATTCAAAAGATGACCAGTACATAAAATTTGTCGATATTTTATATGGCCTACCCTTATTAGTCTCTGCCTCCGCTAGGGATTATAGTTTCCTCCTCGCAATCAAAATCCTTTGAACACATATTATTTTGCTCAACTTTGCAACCTTCCTCCAAAGTTTTGTCCAAATACTATATTAATTTTATTTATTTTGAAAAACAAATTTATTTCATTGGTTCAATTATATATGATTTGAATTAAATCCCTTGAGTATGTGTTTTTTCCCCTAATTGTTATAATTAAGTAATCATTTAAAAAATCAAATTTTGGCTACTATGGAAGCACTAAAATTCTTTGCAATGAAGGCTCTGAAAATGGTGTAATCGAGATTGACATTGTTGCGGTGAAATCTAGGCAAGGGTGGGCATGTCATGTGAACTTGGTTGAGCTGCCACCATGCTCCACCAAAACACTTGTCTATCTCAAACACCATGCTCAACACCATCCTCCAAACAACACTGGTCTTTTACTGCATGCCTACATCATAGAAGAAATGCAATAGTTTGAAACATGGAAATGGAAATACCTAGAATGCTAATAGATATGACATGGAAGGGAGGTAGGTAAATGAAGAAAACCTACTAGGTACTTTACCTTAACATCCATAATAAAAAGGATGAATCCATATATTCCACAAGGAATCAATAATTATTATTTATTATATGTTGACATGATATGAGATACAATAATGTACATATAAATACACGTAGGGATGATAAGTCATGTTGTTGGAAACAGTCATGACTTATCATTATTGCATTATAATTCCTATATTACTTAACAATTGACCTATAACTATTATTACAAGATAACAAGTGTAATATACTTTAGGTATATTACAGGTCTCCCCCCCTTAAAAATGCCTTGTCCTTAAAGCATAGGGAATGAGAAACTATTCTCATAGAATGAAGAATATTTTATAACTAGAATTGATTAGATAAAGTTGAGGACACGAGGAGATATGACGTTTGAAGCTTTGAAAAATATTAGCACATCCAAAAAGAATAAATCCATCCAAGGTAGATTCTTTTTGGAACTCTACGATGATAAGATTTTGGATACGATATTCTTTGTTGTCGACTTTGAGGAACATAGATCTTTGGATTCTTGGTAATTTTATCCTTTTTAATCTCTGGTTTACTCTTGTCATGATTTACTTGAGTCATCATGATGATATATGATGTTTTTTTAATTTACTGGTGTGACAACATATTTTGACTGACCCATGACTTCATCAATGGTGATCAATGGTATGTCAACCTTAACTAAATCTGTGGATATTTCTTTATCATATAATTGATTCTTGAGCCCAACTTTTTGAATCTTTTCCATTAATAGGGCTTCATTAATAATGATGTTCTAAATTTTAGTTTTGATCCTTTTTGTTGAGGCCACTTTATCTTTAGTTTCAACTTTTGGAGGCTCCTCCATTGGTACAACTTTATTGATAACAACATTAGGTTTTTCCATATCGATCAAGTTGATGTTAGTACCCTTATCCATGGTTTGATTTTCTTGTTGTTCCTTCCTATTATTCTTCAACTTTTTCACTTCTACAAGTGGAGTTTTATTATGATTTATCAAACGAGAAATTTCTTCATCTTTGGATGATAATTTTTACTAATATTTTCAGTATTTTTTATGAGTTCCTTTTATATTACTAATTCGTTGTTGTGACTCTATAATTTTTTGTTGAAATTTACAAAATTTTGTATCTTGCTTCTCCAATTTCGTTTGATTTTTCATAATTTCTTCATCTTTTCTAATAAGATTTTTATTCATTTTTTTAAAACTTTTCCATTAATTACATGTGATTTTGTTGTTCATTCTGATATAAATTCAATGATAGAGCAAGGTGTTTTGAATTAATGTCTCACAACATTATTTTATTGCTAAAGTTCTCGAATTCTATGTACTTTTTATCAACATTCATGATAAAAGTACCAATAGATTTCAACCAAGAGTTTTCTAGAACTACATCAACTTCCTCAATTTATAAGACCCAAAAATTACATTTTGGGGAGTACTCATCGATCCTTAATTCTAAATTATTAATCTCATCATCTTACTCTTTTGTAATCTATCTCTTTTAACTATATTTGCCAATTTAATATCAAGATATAATTCTAGTGGCTAGTGAGGCTAAAATCAATGCTTACGGTCTCATTTTGGATCCTCCCTAACATACATATGAAAATATTGATTGGTTCCCAAACATACCTAGAAGTGAATTGAACCTTCTTCATTTCATCTTGGTAAACTTACCACCAAAAATAATATCCTTCCTTGACTTGTATTTTTGTATAATCCCTTAATAATTTTATAATTATAAATCCACTTACTATATGTTCACCTTTTCTTCTCTACTAGATAAGAAGATATTTTTGCACTTATGTTGGTACCCTTTATATATGGTTTAATTTAAAAAATAGTCTAACTATTCAATAGATTTCTTTCACATACAAATAAATTACAAAGCCACCAATATTTTCACCTTTTTCACTTTTCATTTACTCCACCTAAAAAGATAAAACTTGTCCTCCACATAAACTAGCATACCCCTGAAATGGTGGAAAGGGAACGCCGAAAAAAACTAACATATGTTTCTTTGGCAATACTAATTTTACCAATGTGCACCATTCTACTATCCTTGCTTAATTCTTGGGGGATTCAGTGAGAGTATTGAAATATTTGAATCATAGAAAACCAAAACCATTCATTCAAATGACTCATTAGTCTATGAAAGGTGCAGATCAATAACATACAACTAGTTATTTTCTCATAAATGAAATCAAAGCCCAATTGAATTAACATAGATACACCATACTTAATGAGGTAAATATAAAATTCTACACAGAGAATTAACGATATTTCTGAAAGAATATATAGGTATTCACATTAATGGGAACATGTGATTACTAACCTTGACCAACACTATTAGTATTTCTTTCTATTAAGTACCAAACCATAACCTCTCTACATCATTGTAATACCTTTTCCCAAAATCACTCAATTTTTATTTCATATCCAGGAACAAAAATACTACTACAAATATATTCCCTTTGTATGATTTCATCTCATCAATAAATGTTTAACGAATCTAAAATATGACCATGCATCAATGTACATGATAGAAAAATATTGTCAAATCAAACTGGAGTCAGAATATATGTGCTTATATAGTAGATGAATGTTTACCATGAAAAATAAGGCATAAACAATTCTAAAGCAGGCATGGTATAAAGTAAGTACATATCCTCACTGATAGGCTAAAAATGGTAAGAAACTCAGATAGAGAACTCAGGGACTCACTTGGTAATTTTTCCATGTTAACATTGGTATCACGCCTTGGGAAGGTGAAAATATGACGGGCACGTAAGTTAGAGATCCTTGCAGTCGAGGACCATGAACATAGGTTTATCTTGGCAAAGGCCAAGACAAAATCCCAGATGGATATGATGATGCAGGTGTTGTAGGAGATCTTGAACTTGCATAGCATGAAACTATTGTTGCAGGTTGGGGATGATGAAACTTGCAGTGAACAACATATTTGCAGGATCGAGTATGCATGTAAGATGCACATTCTCTCTCTCCCTGTACAACAACAATCAACATACATCAAATATATTGATATTCATCATGCATGCATATAATTCTCACTAAAACAAATCAATATTTTTGTGGTCTGCATACATCTATCCAAACTTAAACATTTTGATGCAATCTCAGTCAAATGAATTTTAAAATTATATTTTACAAAAATCACTGTTCCAAACCATATTATCGTCCAAATTTTAGATAACATACCTGACACATAGGAAGGCCTAAATAATTCATATGTACTTGTCCTCCTAATTTGTTTTTGTCACGTGGATGATGGTACTTGCATGTCGCACCAAACTTGCAAGCTCATGTCTTCAAGTAATAATTCAAAATACATTCTCTTCTTAATATGAAACTTTTAATAGCAAAAGAATTTAGAATTTTTATTGACATGAATTCATTGCTTATAAAACTACAACATATATAAACCAAAATCCTCCATTTTGTCAATTATCAATCTAGTTTACTACACATGGTTTAAGTGTTGCAAACCAGGAAAGAGGAAATCTCAAATTTGACCAACAAAAATGTGTTTTTAATGTAGAAAAATATTTGAATTTATACTGTGCTTCCATATATGAATCAAGGATCCTGGACATGTTACAATTATCCAATCATTTTCATTATGACATACCTATAGAACACTCTCACCCTTGTTTGGCCAAGTTTCTGATTTGAAACATGATTTGGACCAAAATCTTTACTTTAACCACTTCTATACCAAGCCTGTAGACTTAACTAATTGACTAACAACTATACCTGAGTGTAAACATTACAAAGGTACAACACTAGTGCAAAAGATAAACTTAAGAGAGAATTTTGTGTGGATTTGAAATATTTCTACTTATTGATAAATCCTTGCAATTTAGAAACAAGCCAAGTGTTGGACTTTAATTCATCTTCACAACCAGTGTTAATTTCCATCTTCCAAACAATAAAACTCATCCAGGTATACGGAAAGAAAGTTGTAACATACTTTACATACCAATCTGGATGATGATTGGAAAGAAGAGGAGGGCAAGACTCAACCCCATAACCCAACAGACATGGCAAAATTAAAAAAAAATGTCAAATATTGCTACAACGAAGAAGATACCAATTCAGTCATGTAAATTTTACTGCTAAAACCAAGTACAAGTTGACCAACCATCCAACAAGGTTGTATATACTTATCCAAACAACCTTTATCTATTAGGAAAGTGACCCTACAAACATTTGGGGGACTTGAGTCTTTAGAGAATGACTAGGACTCATCACCTATAAATATTTCAAGCAATTACAAAGACTAATTTTCTGTCCAAGCCACATAACAAATATCACTCCATAATCAAGTTCTATGATCAAATCCAAAGCTATACAATAATCAGTCGAGTGTGTTGGAATGTGAGAGCATTTATGGATATTTATCACAGGCTGTAAAAAACATAAATTTCCTACCAATAAATATATTCTATAAAGCATAAATTAAAAGACTTATTTTTTTAATACACTTCCTTTTACTATTAGTGCCACCCGATCAACATCAAAGTGGAAAACCATTGGCACTAGGGCTAAGAAATTTGTCCATCACTGCATCTGGCCCACCTGTGTAGCCATGACAACTGACAATGAGCTAACATGTACTATGGGGAATCAAACCCTGGTGGGGGTGTATCACCACCCCTGCTTTACTAAACAGACAAGCCCTATATTAAATTAGAAGACTTTGTTTTCAAAAAAATAAAAAAAGGAACAAGGGGTCAAGCTAGCAAATTCAAATCATATTGACCATAAAAGG
Source organism: Picea mariana (assembly GCA_032191745.1). NCBI lineage: Eukaryota > Viridiplantae > Streptophyta > Pinopsida > Pinales > Pinaceae > Picea > Picea mariana. The sequence goes on from JASDQU010947339.1 coordinate 31,874, forward strand.
TTGGGATGAGTGGTAGCTCTAGTCATTCTGAAATATATCTTTTCTTTTTAGGTTACGTCAAATAAATGTTTTGTTTGTACAATCAGAATTAAAGGAAGATCCTCCAATGTCACGTGTTGCACATAAGCAAGCATGCATTTAGCAACAAATTATCAAATTCACAATTAAATTTTTTTTAGGCAATATGCAAAGATTCTTTCAATAAGATGAGGAAATGACATGGAGAAAATAGGGCATTGATATTTTCCAAATTTCCATCTACTTCATCCTAAAAATGTTAGGCAAGGAAATGTTATATTAGGAGGGGACATAAGCACAATTCATTAGCTTGCATAAGCAGAACAGATGTTGAATGTCAAAGACATTGGGACATGTCAATAGAAAAGCTCCCATAAACTCTAGAAATAGGGAAAAATATTAAGTCGGGCACCTTAAGTGAACAACTCCAGGAATATCTTCCAGATCCTCCACACATGCATGGTGTCATAGACAATGGACATAGTCAACTGAAGCAGTTCAAGCCTATTTCAACACATATTAGCTCAATGTTGACCGTTTCTTAAAGTTTATCATCTTAAAAATAGAAGAAAGAAAGCATCAAATGAGATACAAAATACTAAGAAGCACCTAAACTTAACACACCCACACACAGAAAAAGTAGCAATATTTTGTGACAAATAAAGGATAATCTCGTAAAGGTTGGTTGCAAAATTGATATAGGGGTAAATATTGACTCATAACAAATACTTTTCTAAGTTTGCTAATGCTTTTAGCCTTAATCTTTATTTACTGTTCAAGTTGGAATCAATGTTTTCTTTTTATCCCGGATCAACATCAAGGATCAAAAAGTTGCCTCAATTGGCACTCAACCAGCTCAGATCCATGCAAAAACTGACTTCTTGTTGATTCTAATCAAAGGTTATCAATTTTATACTATATCCAAAAAATGGGATGCCAATACCACTTTAGCAAGTCACAAACTGAACACAACAATTGGACACAATATCGATTGGAACCCGTGGAATTCCCCTCAGATCCCAAAAAATGGATATTGTGCATATTTCTTAGGTTAAATATGACAGAGCACTGGAGCTAACACTTTAAAAAAACTCCAAGGAACATATCCTTTGAAACTAAAATGACTCCTCATTGTTCTTGAATATGTAGAGGTAGGATAATTGTTGTTTCTTCGTGCATCAAAAGCAATGTTTGTAAATAAAAGAAACAATCCAAGCACAAACAAAGAAAAGAATATAGGTCACATCATCTGTATGAAATGGTGGACACAATGTGGTAAAACAAGGGTGTTACTTGGTATTTTTTACTGCAATCTGTAGAGAAAACACATTGGGGGATCTTTGTCAAACAAGCATCTTAAGGATATAGATAGTCTCACTTAATGTGGGCTACAATTTCAAAACTCCTCTTACTTATTTGACATGATCCCTAATGTCAAAAGAGAAGTGAACCATACAAAATTTTAAGAACCTATGATTGTGTTAATTCCCTTACAGGATGTGGAGAATACAAACACCATACCTGGAATTATGGCTATCCAAATCTTTCAAGAAATTCACCTTTGCTAGTAATTTCTTGTGAAAATCAAATCCCCCTTGCCTCTCTATTACAATTCAAAACAAATGAAAAACCCAAAAATGCTCTGTAGATCAAAACCAGAAAAAAACCAACCAAGCTGTTCAATTTTAATTCAATGCCCCAATACTTGTTTCAAGTTAGGAGGATGGTTGAAGTGACAATTGGGGCCATACCCACAGAGGCATGTGTGCATGTAATAGGCGCAGTCAGGCTCATCCACTCTCTCAGGATATGACCCTGATTCCACTAGATCCATTGATGATTTCAATGTCATCTTCCCCAAGGATTTCTCTGTGCTTTTCATATATGTAGAAGTTGTAAATGTCAATACATTTCTCTTATTACTATGCATGACCCAATTCTCCTCCTGCCTATAATATTCCATTAATAACCAATCAAATAATCCAATCAAATCAATCATTATGAGAGCAACCCACTATTCCCATGTGCATTCCACAACTACCCTATCATAATATTATCTTTAACATCAGATCGGGCGACTAATGAAGATCACACTTCTGCCTGGCATGGGGAAGGGCATTCCCCTGATCATTGTAGAGAATGAGGCCATTGAATTTGGGGAGTTGGCATCTATCCACCATCATAATCTTCTTCTTTCACACGGGGGCTATTAGGATATTTATACACTTAGGAGTTAGTTAAGATCTACTTGGTCTAATGTGTCGTTAGGTAAAAGTGTATTTCTTAGTGTGTTTATTTAGTATGCATTAATATGCATTTGTAGTTAGGAAATACAACGATCACGATATGTTCCCGACATAGAGTGATCTGACAGTTCATACTCTCCTCGATCGTAACAACCATTGATCTATGGCTTAACAACCGATTGGTCCATGATCTCTATTTAAAGAGCAAGGAGGATCATTTGTCGATGATCAATTGTGAGAAACTCTCTTGTAAAATCTCTCTATAATATTTTTCTTTTGCATTAATAAACTACTCCAAGTGGCCATGTTGGTTGGGGTCGTGGATGTTTCCCCATAGGGGTTTTACCACGTTAAAACATCAATGTGTTGATCTTTGATCTGGTTATGTGAGTGGTTATTGAAGGTGTTTGTCCTCTATTGGAATACCTGTGTTTTCGAACATGGTATTAGAGAAAAGATCAATTCTGGGCCAAGAGGACTATTCCATTGCATCCAGAGCATGCGTTTCAGTTAGGAACACTTTTTGTTTCACTCGAAAAGGTTTTTTTTGCCCAAGATACGACCATTACAATCAGATCCAGAGGTATAAATCCTGAATACGCATTTTTAAAATTTTTGCAAAGTATTATTTTGGTTTTATTTCGATTTGATATTATTTGTTTCTGGGTTGCTACTCTTTTAGATCTGCGTATGCTCTTTTCCCCGCAACCTGTGCGATCTCGAAAAATAAAAAATAGATAGGAAAAGGTGCATCTTCTGGGTAAGCTAACCAAGATCTAACCCCTTGTTGTCATCGAGAAGCGAAATTTTTTTCTTGTGTGAAAATAGCTTTTTTTGAGCATGCTCTCCAAGGTCGTCAACAACAACAACACCCACAATTGTCTTGTGAAACAATTAAATATGTTTTGCTAGACCATTTGGTTAAAAGTTTCCTTATTAAGTAAGAGGTCTTGAGTTCAAGTCTCTCTTTTGTTACTTTTTTGAAAAATTTCATGCTAAAATTGTAAAGTGTATTTCACTTCAAGTATAAAAGTGAATAACTATAAGTAGCATTAATCTTTTATTTTAGAGTTATTTATTTTGCATGAAGTAACTTCATTGTAAAAGTGATCCCCACTTCTCTTTATAAAAGTGGGTCACTTCATAAAGCAACTTACACCACCACGTGGTCCTTTGGTTATCGGTTATGTCTTTTTTTAAAAGGGCATAACTCTCACATCTGAAGTCCGTTTTAAGTGTCGTTTTTTTAAACCGCATAACTTTTTGAGATATTTCCATTGAGATCATCAGTTTCAGTTTTTAAATCCATATGATCTACATATTTAATATGGATTCTACAAGTAATATCTTACCAGCACCAACTACTTCCAATGGAAATCACATATGGATGATTTATTAAGAAGTAAAGGCTTGTACTGGATTACCTTGGGAAAGGAAACAACACCCACTGATGCTGATAAGAAAGCCAAATGGGATAATAGGAATGACGAAGCACGTGGATTAATTAGAATGTCCATCTCTCATGATTTAAGGTTCCACCTTCAATCAATTGATAAACCCAAAGAATCTTGGGAAAAGATTGAGTCTTTGTTTGGTAAACACAATATTATTCGAGCACAACAGTTAGAAAATCAAGTACTAACTTTAAGTCCAAATGTTTTTTCTTGCATTGAAGACTATCTATCTAAGTTTAAAACACTCATAACTTTATGTGAAGAATGTAAGATAAAGATAGACAAAGATTGTTACATCTATCTTAATATTTATAAGCTAGGTAGTGCATATTCTGTGTTTGTATCTAACTTTTATGCTATGCAAGAGGCTCTAGGGGCAGCTTATCAAAAACCCAGTCTTGAGAACTTTTGTGATTCTTTGATTAGAGAGAAATATAAGCTAGTACAACCTGGAATGATCAACACTACAGGTACCTCCAACAAATCCTTAGTTGTCCATCATAAAGATAAACCCAAGAATTACAAGAAGCAACATCCTCGCCACAACAACAAGCGATATAAGGGTCCCAAACCCACTGAGACAACTTCCTCTCCTAATGGAGACATAGGAGCAAAATATAAAAATAAGAAGACTGACAGACATTGCAACTTTTGTGATAAACATGGTCATGATGAGTCAAAATGTTTCAATAAGATGGCATCTTTAGAAGCAGTGAGGAAGAAGAACAACATCAATATTGATTCTACTTCTTCTTCTTCTTCTCATGGACATGCGCTTTCAGCTTTTTGTTTCTCCTTTAATACAAATTCTACTTCTACTTCTGATGAGTGGCTTATTGATTCTGGAGCATCTTATCATATGGCTAAGGATAGAGACATATTTTCTACTCTAAATGACTGTAACACCAAGAAAATATTTGTTGGTGATGATAGATCTCTTAGTGTTGAAGGATATGGAATAGTTCAAGTAGAAAATGGTCATTTCAATGATGTATTATGTATTCCAAGTCTTTCTTGTAACCTTCTATTAGTATATCAAATCACTCATTCAGGTGAAGGTAAAACCCTAGAGTTTTCACCTCACCGAGTTGTAATCAAGGATCTAAAATATCCTAAGCATGTTCTCGCAATTGGAATTGATGATGATATTACCAGGTTGTACAATTTTGACAACTTTGAGTCATCATATTTTTCATCAGTTTTTGTTGCTCATAGCGATGACTTGAGCAAACGTTTTCATGAGTGGTTTGGTCATCTAAACTATCGCTCACTGCACCAACTATGTAATCAACATATGGTGACTGGTCTTCCTCTTGTTTAATATAGAGATGGTGTTTGTGTCAGTTGTGTTCTTGGTAAACATCATCGGGACAGTTTTGACAAACGTGCCTCTTGGCATGCCTCGGGTCCTTTGCATCTTGTTCACAGTGATTTGTATGGTCCACTTTCTTCTCCTTCTTTTTCTGGGTGCAAGTATTTCTTAACTTTCATTGATGACTTTTCTAGACGTACTTGGGTTTACTTCTTAAAACTTAAGAGCGAAGTTTTTGACAAGTTTTTGGCCTACAAGGCCCTTGTAGAAAATAAATCTAGACATCAAATTCAAAGGTTAAAAACATATAATGGAGGTGAATATGTGAACAATAATTTTACAAGTTACTGCACTACACATGGAATCCAAATGCAACACACTATTCCATATACACCACAACAAAATGGTGTTGTTGAGAGAAGCTTGGAATAAAATTAAACTAGATGTAAGTCACTTCCGTGTATTTGGCAATATAGCATGGGCTCACATTCCCGATGAGAAAAGGAAAGCATTGTAGCCTAAAAGTGAGAAGTGTATATTTGTTGGTTATTTTGAAGATGTCAAGGGTTATAGACTTCTTCAAACAAATTATAAAGAAATTATTATTAGAAGAGATGTTAAATTTGATGAAAATCTCTTAGCCTGCGAGCCTAATTCAACGTTTGTGTCTTCTTTGGCCCGCGAGCCTAATTTGGTGGTTGTTCCTTCTTCATATTGCGAGCCATATTCGACATTTGTTCCTTCTTCTGTTATGGTTTCTTCTTCAGATGATGACAGTGAGGATGAAAATCCACTTTCGCTTGCTCACCTTCCTCTAGATGAGTCACTTGAACCTGAACCAACACCAACTCCACTGCTTCTTAGATGGTTTCGTTCAACACGAGAAGTAGCTGGTGATCTTGTCGGTGATCCTTCAGATCAACATCGGAAACGTTCACAATTACAATGAGCATCTTCTCTTTTGGATCAAGTTTAAGAAACTCATGATCCAAAGACATTTGCAGAAGCTTCAAGTCATCCAGATTGGGATACAACAATGAATGAAGAGTGTCATTCTTTAATGGAAAACGATAATTGGGATCTTGTACCTCTTCCAAAAAGAAGAAAACTTGTCATATGTAAATGGGTCTATAGAACTAAGTATGCATCAGATGGAAGTGTTGAAAGACACAAGGCTCAGTTAGTTGCCAAAGGATTTTCCCAAGTTGAAGGAATTGACTATAATGAAACCTTTTCCCCTGTAGCCAAAATGAATTCCATCTGACTTGTTCTTGCCCTTGCTACCTCACATAAATGGGAGGTCCATCAAATGGATGTTAAATCCACCTTCTTGCACAGAGTTTTGCAAGAAGAAATCTACTTGGAACAACCTCCTTGTTGTAACACACCCACGACGGGGCATAACAAAATTTTCTTTTCTTAAAGGACATATTCTCCATTCATGGTTTCTAATTTGGAAAGTCGGGGAACCAGTCCGACCTCCCGGTCAAGGATCTCTGATTCTAAAGACAAATGACTCTCTGAGACCCTGATGGTATCTCTCTATAATTAAACATAGACCCTTTCGACTTCTGGGTGTAGGTCATGGTACCTGTGACCTTCCCCTTTGCGCCTACAAAATCTCAAAGTCTGGGCGCTAGCTCCTTTTCTGATAAGCCCCTTCCTTGATACAACCTTGGGTGATGGCCTTACGTAACCATGCGATTGCGGGCACAGACAAGGGTGGATTGAAACCAAACTACTTTTCACCCCGTAATTCACCTTGAGCCTCCATGTGTCCTTTCTCTAAAACAATGGTCTGGATTGCGGCCCTCCCTCAACTTTTTAATTTTTGCGCACCTTCGGTCCCCGCAATGCGATGGGACCATCGATATCATCCAACTTGATGGTGCTTCTGAACTGACGGATCAAATTCATCCTTTCTAAATCTACGGATAAGACCTAACCTTTCTAAATCACACTACTACATATGGGCGAATTATTCCATGAAATTTTTCCACACTTCAACTAGTTTCGTATTTTTTTAAACAGGGTGGGATTTTCATTGATATTGCCACGAAAGTTCGTCGCAATATCGAAAAAAATCTTATTTAAATCTAGTCGGGATTTTTTGTCGCTATAGCGACTAACTTTCGTGGCAATAGCAACACAAATTTTGCCTATCTCATTGGTCGGTGTTAACGGCTAGTTGACTATTTTATCTATATATACGTGACTTTAAGAGACTTT
>JASDQU010947340.1:4614-43658 GCA_032191745.1 Picea mariana
CTAGGATCACGTTCACCTGTGCTCAACCACAGGAACGTCCAACTCAAAAAATCTCTCTCTCACCACGTTACAAAGGAGAATCATTTGGAGTATCACATCATCTCAAATCTCTTCATAGAGGAGGCCAATACATCATTTCATCTATGTCTTAGAATGATACACCCAACTCATGGGATTCCCCACACAAGGGAACACAACATTCCATCTCTGTCTCAGAGAGGAACCACACACCCAACTCATGGGATTCTCTACACAAGAGTACACAACATTCCATCTTTGTCTCAGAGAGGAACCACATACCTAGCTCATGGGCTTCACCACCTCACATAGGGGCACAACGTTCTATCTCTGTCTCAGAGAGAACCCCACACCCATCTCATGGGAACACCCAACTCATGGGCCTCCTCACCCCACACAGGGGTACACACAACGTTCCTTCTCTGCCTCAGAGAGGAAAAACACACCCATCTCATGGGCTCTCTCTCATGCTGACTCACTCAGTTTGTGTCTTGGAGTATGTCTCATGTAGCTATAATCATCAACAATAACTTGGTGTTGTAACTTTGGTTTTACCAATAACTCATCTATCTTTTGTAATCAATCTGATTTACTTGTTGAATTGTATTTTGTATACTCTCCTTGTTTTTTATGGAATTTTCTTTATTCTTCTCTATATCGATCTTCCCAAGTGTATCAGAGATAGCATCATCTTTAAATTCAACCAAATCTGAATCAACAGTAGTAATAGCATTGAGATAAGCCTCCTTAACCTCCCTGGCCAGTTTCTCTCTTTCTTGAAGGTTTGTCTCCCAAACCTTTAAAAACATTTCTGCTTTCATTTGCTCATATTATGAAAAAGGGGAGAGGCTAGGAAAGTTCACTTTTTGTCTCCAAACAATAAAATCCTGGAACTTAGACCTGGCTACACAAGCTTCCTTTTCCTTGTCATAGATATTCTTCAGATAAGTGTTGATCCTTTGATAATATTTCTGGACAATATCCGCTTCTTGATATAGATCTAATTGAACAACTCCCAACCTTTCATTTATCTCAAATGCTTGCATTTGGAATGCAACATGGTCTATTTTTGTGTTTTCTAGTACAACTATTTGGGTTTGTAACTACTCAATTAAACTATTTTGCTGAGAAATCATTGAGTTACTTGACTGCAGATTTTGGACACTCACCTCCAATTTCTCCTGTAACTACTTCATTCGTTGTTGATATCCCAATCTGATCTGTTTGATGTCAAAATTCATCCTACTCTAGAAGGTTATTTCTGCACGTTGCACCTCATTTTGCAAGTGCTCAATATGAAGATATTTTTGTTGCATCTTCTTAGTAAGATTATCCACTGACCATTGATTTTCAGTGGCGAAGGATCCTAATGAATATGCAACTCCTTTGGAAAATTCAATATCATTTTGTCCCTGTCCATCATACACTACTATGTTTTTCTTAGTGACCACTCCTTCCTTCTATTGAGATTCTCTTTTTACGATGACTCTTCTTTTCTTGTTGAAAAATAAACTTGAAGGAGGCATCTCCTCAGGTAGAATAGGTGTGAGTTCATCTATATGAATTTCCTCTGAACTAGGAGTTTCAAAACTTGTGGTTATTGGAGTCAGTGAGAGAATAGTAGAAGTAAGTGCAGTCGATTTCTCTAGACTTGTGACAATTGGAACAACAAAAGTAGTAGTTGATGGTGAAAAAGGAAAAGTATGTCCTTGCTTCATAAAGGCCTCAAAATATGCTAACATCTCATGCTCCTTTTTATTTAGCATTAATGTATTTATTTTTTTAAATAACTCCTCTGGATTCTTTGTTACTTTTTCATCTTGGTTTGCAGTCATGCTACATTGTTGAGGCTCTGTGGATGCTATTTCCTATTATGACAAGGAAATCTTAGATTCTCCTTGTAAAATATTTGGAAGGTTGGTCCTTTTGTGTTTTTGAAAACTAAGAAAACCACACTGTTGATCTGGCAATAGCTTCTGAACTCTACTTCGAACTTCTTCATAATCTCCGAAACCTTTAAAAATATCATCATAAGGGGAATCTTTGTGAATGTATTTATTCATATTGAAATGAGCTAGTTGATTCTCAACCACCTTATGAGGATCATGTTTCTTTAATTCAATATCAACCAATTTGATGTCCTCCAAAGCTGTTGCTTCAACCTTTTTATGTCTGAAGTCAAGTAGTGGGAACATACCAACCTATATAGGAAAGGAAGTCCATACTTTCTTTTGTGCCACTTTCAATTCCTTAGTAATACCTCCTACCACTGTTTGATACACAACCTCTCTACAAATCAATCTACTGGAAAAGAACTTTGGAAGGGCGTGAAGCGAAATGGAACAACCAAATACTCTGATGTAAGATAAATTCTCTTCAATGTACCGGTCTGCAATTGCACCCAGATTTCCTATAATAGTTTCTGAGATTCTGGAAGGAGGATGTCCATAAATGGCCACATGAATAGGTATCACTACATTGTGACATATTTCATAGAAGAAATATTTGGATTTTTACTCCCATAACTTTGAATGATAAAAATGAATGGATTCAAAACAAGTTGGAGTCCATCTCCAATTCATAAGAGGAAATGGAGTCATAAATCAAATGGCATCCATGATGTACGCACACATGTAAAAAGGAGCTCATTTCCCCCTAGACTTCAAATATTTGTACTTAGTGACCTCCTTAGATAGGTTATCCGACAATATTTTTTCCCAGTTGAAAGTATAGCCTTTGACAACTCCATGGATTATAGATACTGATTCCACTGTGAAATGTGTAGGGTTTTTCTTCCCAAATAAACAAAAAAGCATCATGGAAATATATACAAAGTGGGCATCTAAAGATGTTGTGGAATATATGCCATGAGCATCGGTCTTGAACTTGGTTGGATTTCCCCACCATGTTTTAATTATATCATGACCAGTTCTACCACATTCATTGCATTCCCTCCACTCGAAATCTAAAAGAAAAACTGAATTATAAGTGTATTTTGGTTTGGAGGAAAGTTTATACATTACTTGTAGGTATTCTAGTCGAAAAGAGCCGATAGAAGTCTTCTGGTGATTGAAGATACTTCAGGATGGGATATCTACATGATCCAGGGCCCAACTTATCATGTCGTTGTAAGGCATAATCGTTTGGAAACGATTGTGTGCAATTACGACTGAGCCACTAGTCTAAGATTAATCAAGAATGTTTCATCATCTTCTTCTATGGAATCGTTAGGGAAGAGGAGAATTTCATGTTCCAGAATATCATACACCTGCTTCCAAGACTTGATGGCATCTATAATTTGCGCAGTAGTGTCTGAAAGAATATCCATGTTAGGGTTGGAGTCCTCAGCTGACAATTTCTGCTTCTTCCCTACTTCATGTGGTGACATAATTCTTTGAAAATGAAATTAACCTTCCTGTGATAAGAAAAACTTATAATCTTACAATCACTGAAAATATTTGATTGCAGATGATAGAATGCTTTAAAGCTCAAAATTCTTTTATTCATGAAAATAACAAAGTCAAAAAATCTTCGAATTGATTTACTAACAAAACATTTATTCAAGAAATCAATGAAATTTATTACCTGGCATCATGATATCTACCTAAATCCTTAAAACTTTAATAAGCTATAAATGCAATTAATCTTTGGCAGTTCGGTATTCGTAGGTTTTGAAAGTAGAACAATGGAAATATTCCGAAAGACGAAATCGTAGAGAAGCTACTAACTAATTAATCATTTTATGTTTTAATTAATCATATTTTGAAATCATTTTAACCTTAATTAATTTGAGACTTCGACATTTGGGAGTTTTGTATGTAGGATAATAGTGATCCTCCGAAGGCTAGATTCATGAAGTGATTAACTAAAAGTAAATCATGATTAATTAAAATTATTTTGATGTTTATTTGCGATTTTTAGTTCATTATGATAACAAGTGATTCAGTATTAGATACTTCGACAATCTTGAACTCACTGTTTACTTTTACTCCCGAAGGACAATTTCCCGAAGTGACGTGGCAGTGATGATGTCATTTTTAATGACGTATCAAGAAAATATGTATGACATGTGCCATCTAAATATAGGCGAATGATTTGATAAAAATGTTAAAAATACATGCCACGTGTCAACCCATGAAAGAGTTTTATGACAGGTCTCCAATGACTTATCCGTAGATCTTTTTAACATATTTTCAGGGAAAGATGACTTCGAGACTTCAGAGTTTCGCGACTTCAGGGTTTTCGTTTGAACGATGATACAAATCTTCTCGAAGTGTAAAATCCCTAAGTAATCATTGGAAGCTTGCTTTTAATGATTGCACAACTTTATAAATTCAAGATCATGAGAACCACTTGGTTATATTAGCTGAAATTTTTGACGAATGATATTGTAAGTGCCTGTTGATAAATAATGAATATGGATTTATTTAAATTTGAAAGTGATTTTCCTAAATCTTTTTAGTGATTTTTACTTTTTAAAGGTAAAATGAAAAGATTACAAAATAAAAAATAAAAAATAAAAAATTCTAAAGTGTTCTAACAGGTTCCAAAGATTGTAACCTTTCATACCATCTTTATAACCAATAAAGATACATTGTTCAACTTTATTATCCAACTTACTCCTATTTTCCTTTGGAACATGTACATAAGCATCACAACCAAAAACTTTGAGATGTTCAAGAGAGGGTTTATTACCAGTCCATACCTCATGCAAAGTTTTTTCCACCAATGCTGATGAGGGTGATCTATTTACCAAGTAACATAAAATACCCACTGCCTCTACCTAGAATTCTTGTCCTAACTCGACACCTATGAGCATGCTCCTTTATTTTTCCATCAACGTCTTGTTCATCCTTTTTGCAACCCTGTTCTCTTGAAGTGTGTATGGAGTAGTCTTATTCCTTTCTATACCACACTTCTTATGAAACTCTTTGAGTTCATTCCCAAAATACTCTCCACCATTATCTATCCTCAACACCTTTATTTTCTTCACTGTCTGATTTTCAACCAGAGCCTTAAACTCTTTAAATTTATAAAATACCTCAGATTTCTTTCCAAGAAAATAAATCCATGTGTTCCTTGAGAAATAATCTATGAATTAAATGTAATACACATATTTTCTTAGTGATGGAACAAGCACAGGTCTGAACACATCACTGTTTATCAACTCTATGATCCCCTTTACTCTTGTAGCATTAGATGGGAATATTACTCGAATATGTTTACCATATATGCAATGTTCACAGAAATCAAAATCCAGGGTGAAATTAGACATACCTTCAACCACCCCTTTATCATGTAGTGTTCGAAGGCCCTTTTCTCCAATATGTCCCAGTCTTTGATGCCACAACATGGTATTCTTTCTAAGGATAGTACAGGTCCTATCTTATTTATTTATATACTCAAGGAAAATAGAATTGTTACACCCACAGTTATAAGTGCTTCCCAATAACTTTTACAGAGTTCCCAATAGACTATCCATGCTTTTCCACCTCATCTCTTCCAATAACAAGGATGAAACTAAATCCTCATACTTCAATGTAGATTGAGTGGTACTACCAATTGTTACCACTATATTATCCCAGGAGTCTAACAAAGAACATAACAAATTAATATACATATCTTCTTCTACAATCGTATGATTAACATAAACAAGTTGACTTACCATAGTATTGAAGGCATTTAGATGCTCTGTCATAGAATATCAATCTTCCATCCTAAGATGATACAACTCCTTTCGAAGAAACAACTTGTTTACCAGGGACTTTGACTAATACAAATTCCCCAAAATTTCCCATAGTTCCGTGGTTGTAGATTCTCCTGACACATTCAATAACATCGAATCTGCCAGGAAGAGTCAAATCATACTCCTTTCTCTTCTATCCATATTCTCCCAATATTATTTCAACATACCATTAGATTGAATACTAGTAGTTTTTGTACCAATAGATTGTGTACCGGGATCCAAAACAATCCATTGTTCTTTGTTACAATAAGGTCCTCCATCTTGAGCTTCCATAGCTCAAAGTTTTGACCATTGAACTTCTCAATCTAGATTCTAGAAATTCTTTCCATTCTCTTTCAACACACGAATCACCACTGCAAATCTCCCACTAAAATCAGGCTTATCACAAACCCAAGATAAACTTAATCTATTCAGACCGAGCTAAACCCTCAGCAACAAAGGCATCCCCCTAAAGAAAAAAATGTGCTCTGATACCACATGTAATTTTTAAAAATGTGAAGTAAAGAAATGCATACATATTATGTTGTGTTAGGCACTACAACCCTCCATTTTCTTGTAATCTATTTGCCAAATCCTCTCAAGAAAATGGGTCCCCTTTTATTTTTCGACTTTGGAAAGCTCTGTTATCACATATTCTTGCAAGGGCATTTTTTTTTTGAAGTTGGCCATTGGGTGACTAGATTTGAAAGAAGGGGTTTTAAAAAACCCACAAATGTGTTTTGTCCAAGGTCGCCGGTCTCAACCAAGCTTATTTTTCAATGACGAAGATTCCTTGTAGGCAGGACAGATCGGTGGTCCGCGGAAATCGGGACTCCCAAAGGTCGTTAAAAATATTCTTCGGAGTCTCGAAATGCTGAGTTCCGATGTGCTGATTTTCGAAATGCCGAAGTCTCGAAACCCGAGATTCATGGGAGTCGTCTGATCAAGTGGGGACATGCAGTAGTAGATTAAATGATTTCGCGGAATCGGGTTTCGGGGGTTTTGAAGTGAGCCACAAGTAATTGTTGTGAGTCGCGATATTGCGAAATAGTCTCGACCGTTGGATCAACTTTTTTCAATTTCATGAGTCAGGAAAGTAAGAGGACAGATTTATGAGGACTCGTGAAACACGAACTTGCGAAATAATCTGGACTGTCCAACTAGAGGAGCACGTGGCAAAAGATAAGTGAAATCACGATTTCGCGTTCCAAAAGTTTCAACATGGAGCATGGCGTGAACTCCTGAAACAAAAAATTGTGAAACGCCCACAAGTTGGGGCCATGGTCATAGCCCAAGGTCATATTGAAGCAGGTCCAGGGGGAAAGCACCTATCACAAGGGGCCTCAGTCATCGGTTTCATAACAGATCCGACCGTCGATCAGAGCAGGGCCATTTCACATATCAGGTATCGGAAGATTGTGGTCATGTGAGGTGAAACTCCCCTAAACAAGAAATCCCAAAATATCATATGGGATAAACGCTAGGTCATGACTCAAGGTCCCATGTAGGTAAAGGAGCTGAGTTCACGTGAGTTTCTCTAAGGGTCGAAGTGCTAGTGTTGGTTGCAGAAAGAGGTTGTTGCATTTTCTAGGCGCCAAATCAACTCGGCCTCGTCCCAATCCCAATGAAGCAGTTAATGAAAGTGGGGGGAGGTGGTTGAAGCTTCAACTCACCCCATAAATGAAAAGCATGGAGGAGCCTACCATGGAAAACAGAGTTGTCAGCTCGTGGTAGCCCTACAAGTGGTTTTTCCTACAAGCCAATACCGAGCTAAGCTTGCATCTGACAGAGGAATAACTGCACAATCTGACTGAGAAGACGCCATGCCATGGAATCTCGAGCACGCCTTTGCTGGGCGATTTTTTTTGAGTATAAATACTCAGTTTTTATATTTTGTAAGGGTTGATGGTTGAGCTAAGCTCCCGCATCGTAACGTTTTAGTGAAGCCTCTGGTTTCTGGTTATGTATCTGTATTTGAGACTTCTTGTTTAATGTAATTCAATTCCTTTCGTCTCTCTGTAACAACTGTGTTAGAATGCTTGAGCATAGATGATCCAGTCGAGGGTAGTTATGTTTTTGTGATGTAGGTTTGATCACAGTGGCATTGCAACCAATTTTAATTAGTTTCTTGTGTTCTCTTTTCCCTCTGATATCGAGAGCCCCGACATTGATGATCTATTTGGGTTGCTGTGACTGTATTGTAATGTATGCTTGATTTTAGTACTGGTATAACGTTATTAGTTTCTTGAAGTTGTGAATTCAAGAAGATCTTGTATTTGAAGCTTTTCCTCCTTAGACTACCGGAAGACCGAATGTCCACAACAGACCTCTTCACCCTCATCAAGTTATTCCCCCTAATCACCACCATATCGAACTTACTGACTGAAGTTAGATAAATGCCTCACATGCTTGTGTTTTCCAACCTAGTTTTCTGAGTTAGAACGATACCATCCCGAGTCTACATCCATTAGACCACCTTTAAACTATTCATTGTGACATAAAAATGATGGGTATTGTTAGTCTCTAATTTTGTTTTTGATTTAGTAGGAAAAACTGATCCTAAACCCTCCCTACCTGCACTTCTGATCCAGGTGGATATCAGTAGCCACCCACCTTTTCCAAATGGCTCAAAACGACTTTCTAGCAATTTTGGCAGTTTACTATTTTTAGCAGTTTTTCGGGTCCTGAACTTCTGGAGCCGTTTTGAGGCCCTAAATGATGTTTTTTGGGGTATGTTGCGGTTGCAAAATTTCATAATGAATTTTTGTGGCAAATGTTGTAGTCCTCGGATAGATCTTTCCAATGGGCTATCATACGCCTAAAACGGAGATCGGATGCAAAAGTTACGACCCCGGGAAGTTGATGTACCAACTTACCCAAACGGGGCCCACGTGACTTTTGGCGCTTCATCTCCCAGGGTTAGGTTTTTGGATGTCTAGGACTTTTGGCATTCCTGTCTATTGTAAAAAGGCCTTCTGAGCCTCATTGTAATCATCTTCTTGCGAATGCGAGTAGCTGTCACATCTCTTCTCAGAGATAAGCTACCACCATTCTAGCGAGTCTTTCACTCTGTATTTTTACAGTCTCTGTACATTTCTTTCATTAATAGAAATCGTGTATTACTGTATATCTGTGTTTATGGTTGCATCTCTGACACATTTCTGTTATATTATTGAATATCTGCGATATCTCTGTGCATTTCTTTATTATATCTCCGATCTCATTTAGTGCCGAAAATAATCTGAATCAACTTCATTGTTTGCTTTCATTTTATTTTAATCTTTGTTTTCAGTTTGTTATGTTTCACATTTTAGCTTTTTGAATAATTTCCTTAAGTTTGGGGATTTAAGACATGGTTTTACATGATGTGTCACTTCATATGCCTATGTGAATCTTTCAAATTCAATTTTTTTCCAAGTCATTAATAGCGCTACTAGAATAACATTATTCCTGTAGTGCTAATATAATCATGCCATGATAAGCGCCAACCACACTGATTCTGTTATGATTACATAAATCGTGTTCTGATAATCCACATGTGTCCTACAATATCTCTTGAATCATTATGCATTTCAAACTGTTTCATGATGGGAAAATTTCGTACCAGCAAGGACTCATTTCAAATCGTTTCAATTCCCAAAGATCATTATACGATCCTGTCACTTATAGTTCTGATTTTTTTCAAATTATAAGTGCATGTATCTTTCATAAGAAGTTGAGATATGCTAACAGTTACAGGTTGTGAGTTCAATTTCCGACAGTGCTAAGTGGAAGCATCGTGTTATCGATATGGCACCCAAGAGAAGTGGGTAAGTTGTTTGATTGGAACCCGAGGGTGCTAAACTTCTCGAAGATTATCCTCAGATGGCTCAGAGGTTCAAAGACGCTGGTTGGTTGGAATTACTCACAACCTTCCAAGGTTATGACGAACAAGTCTCTATGGTGTTTGCACAAAACTTCGGTGGTTTCGAAGTGGAGATCGGAAAGTTTCTAATGTTGGTGAAAGAACAAACAATCACCAAAGCTTGTAGATTGGTAGTTGGAGGATAGTGATGGAGGAAGAAGGAGCATGTAGTCACAGAGTTTGTCAATCAATTCTTCCTACTAGATAAGGAAAAATTGAATTGGACAAAGGGAGTCCCTCACAGCTGGATTAGACCAGAATGGCACACTTCTCTAATCATCATCCACAGGTATATCACCTGCGAAGGCCGATTCTCACTGATTTACATCTACCACATTAGTTTGTTAATGCATCTAAATGGAGATTATCCTTTAAATATACCTTAATTTCTATTCAAAATCTTGACAAAGATGTCAAAAAGAGTGCAGTCACACCCCGCATTTGCAAAGGGTAGCCTGTTTCATCAATTCCTAATTAAGACTCTGGTCGTTTCTGCTCTGAGTGAAATACAGAAACCCTGGAGATGACTAATTCAATATTTAAATCCTGATCCACAGTCCAACAAACATAAGAGAGGCAAAGGAAAAGGGGATGTTACATAGAAAAAAAATATTTCAGTTGATGAAACCCCTGTTAAAGAAGAAATGCCTGCCATCAGGATGATGAAGAACAACAGAGGTAAAAGACCAAAATTGGATACAGAAATCGAAATTTTTTCTGAGGAAGATGTTAAAATGGAACTGGATTCAGATGAAGATTATGATATTAAAACTACAACTAAGCATAAATCACCAGGAACTAGTAATAAAGGCACTATAGTCAAAAGGCTGAAGAAGAAATGTGTGCCTGTGTCTCAAAACCCTAGAAGGAATTCTACTAGAGTTACCAACAAATACAGGCTAAAGTCCAAAGCTATGTTTGATCCCTCAATCAAAGAAGAAAATGCCATAATTATAGAATATCACTCTGAGGACGCTGAGGCAAGTACAAAGAAAAAAACAAGAAAATCTCCATTACATAAAAAACCAGCAGAAAGAGGTAAGTAGACTGCTCCACTTCCTACAGGACCTGTAACAAGATCTACTACTAGATTGTCAAAAGCTAAAGCAGCTATTAAAGGTATCAATGAGATTCCTTAAAATAAAGAAAGAAACCTTGTAGATTCAGATCACATATCATATATGCCTGAAGCCATGGATTCAACAAGTTCTGATGAAGAAAACAACTCAAGACTGGCTTCTAGATACCAAGTTAAATTGAAAGAACCAAAGGTTTCCATAGATCTAAATGAGCCTACACCTGCTGAAGAGTTCCCCAAATTCAAGGTTAAGGTCAGAACGGATAAAGAAAGAATCAGAGAACTCCAGAAGATAGTTAAACAATTGAAGAAAGAAAAGGACCATGTAGAACAATGGAGTGCGAGTCAGCAAGAAAAGATTTGGGGTTTCAAGAAGAAGAAAAGAGAGAAAAGGGCATTGCTCAAACATCTCAAAGAAATAAACTTCAAACTCTATTGGCATAACATCGTACTCACCACAAAGCTCAAACAGAATACTGCCAGGGCTACTACTGTCATCATACCCTAAAATCTTTATGGAGAATTTGACACAGTCTCAATTTTTTATGTTTACCAGGGAACAAGGAAAGATTTACTTATTTTGTCTTGTGAAAAGAAAATACCTCGAAATGTATGACTAGATCAGACCAACCCCTATTTTGTAGGATTGAATGTATTGTGACAGGATCATTCAAGATTAAGTTGTTGAGCTATATCTATTTTTGGAATGTAAATGCTCTTTTCGAGCTAACCTCCCTAGTAGATAGATGCTGATCAGATCTAGTCATTGATAACATGCTAGAAATTAAGATCTGATATATTTTGGATAGTTTAAATAGGCATAGGAAAGACTTTGTTATGGTCGAAAAATTGGAGATCCAGGGGACCTGTTTTTTTGAAATTCCTTGTAAAGACATTCCTATTCTATTTTATACTTAATAGCAAAGGCATATGGATGGTTATATTCACTTTTATACTATGTTCTTCTATCTTCATGCTTGAGTTCATCATTCAAATTGCAATGCATTTGGTTTCTTGACTATCAATTGATACAGTAAACACTTTGTTGTGGTGATTATTTTCAAGTTTTGATTTCAAGCTGACGTTCTTGTTTCTTGATGATATTTTGAGATAATAATTTATTGTGAGGTTGACAAATTTAAAACTTCACTTTATCATTTTCTGATTTGTCTAATACATCTATGTGCCTACCCATTAACCAGTCAATGGGATATCATCTGTTCTTATTTTGAATTTCTTGTTTATTTTAAACCTTGAGCCATTTTTCAACCACTTTACTCAAAAAACAAACCATAAAAACCCTTAAAACACTTTTACAATAACTCGATGATGCCCTAGCTTGCCCTCTCACAGTCAAGTGCAACTTTAGGGACTAACATATTTTGGCGTTGTTGCCAGGGACGAAGGAATGAATATATTTTCCCTGGAGAAATGACAAAGATTAGATTCAAATCTTGATGGTGAACAAGATTTTGAACACTACATAAGACTGTGATTATTCACCTGGTGACTCCGTTGTGGTAATTCTTGCTCCTAAAAGAGAAGGGAAAGGACCTAAAACTCCTCCAACTTCTTTATCATCTACTAAGAGACTAGTAACTAGAAAAAATCTAGATCCTAAGCCTGTTGCAGCAGTACCATATCCCGAAAAGCTACTAAGAAAATCTAAAACTATTTCTAGACAACCTTCTCTATCAAAGGGAAAATTGTCTTTAGAAAGTTTTGAAGGACAGTCCTCCGAAATCACTAAAACCCAATCAGATGAGGAGGTGATTCTGGAAAGTGAAGTCAAGCCTGTCATTGAGCCTACTACAGTTTCATTTCCTTCAATCATCTCAGAATTAAATCTAGATCAATGGAAGTTACTTGTTGAACTCATTGAAAAGGAATATTCAAACACCTTGCCTATGGCTGAAACTTTGAAAGATCACAGTAAAGATATTAAGAGTGAACCATAGACACCCTCTTCATCTCTTGGATCTCTCTCCTCTGAAGAAATTAAATCACATTATTCTTCTTCCGAGAATCCTCTGTTTCTTGGCCCATCATCCGATTTTAGTTCAGAAGAGAAACCTCTGCCTGCTAAAGATAAAGATTCATTGTCAGTACAATTAAGTTGTCATACACAAGGGAAAATTTCACCTTCAAGTTCACCAATATTTCTTACTCCCAAAACTCCAACACCAAAGATAGGAAATATGGTTGTAAATAGAATGGATGCAATTGTTGTAGCAAGGTATGCCCCTTTAATCCTCCCACAAGTCATGTATGCCTTTCCACCAAATGATCGTATGAAATATTTGTGCAGATTTAATGGAGAAGGAGGAGTTAATGCTGAAGAGAATTTGAGTTCCTTTTATAGTTTTGCAGATAATTTCAATGTAGAGCATGCAGATGTATGGATGAGATTGTTTGTGCAGAGTTTAGATGGTGAAGCAAGAAAGTGGTTTAGGAGTCTTCCACCTAATTCAATTTATGGTATTGAAGCCTTGGATGACACCTTCCTTAGACACTGGGGAGACAAGAAAGACTTTTTATACTACATCACTAAATTTGGTGCTTTAAAAAGGAAACAAGGTGAATCAATACCTGATTTTACCAAAAGATTCAACAAAATGTATGGTAAAATTCCAGATGAGATTAAACCTTCAGAGATATCAGCTAAAATCACATTTGCCAATGATTTCGATGCTGAATTCTCCTTGTTTATAAGATAAATAAGATCTGCTATGCTCAACCAGATGAAAGAATCTTCTATTGAGGTAGAATCAAACATATTAGCAACAAACAAATTGAAGTCTAGAGGAGACAGAGATAGAAAAAAGAAAAAAGAAAAAAGAAGAGATGCCTTCCTCTTCTAATACATCATCTGATTCTAAGATAAATGAAATGCCTAAGATGATGAAAGCTCTGACATATGAGATGGAAATATTGAATATGGAATAAAAACAACCTAGTAGACCTGCACAGGAAGGTGGATACAAAAATCAAAATCAGTTTAGGAGGCCAAACAATGCACCTTAGATCTTACCAAGAGAAAAGAAAAATCAAGAAGACCAAAAAGCTTTTCCTCCTTTCGAGAATGATGCAGTAGATGAAGAAGAGGATGAAGATGATATAGAAGATGATACTGAAGTACATCTAAATGATTCTAAAACATTTCCTATGCATGTAACACAACAGGATTATGAAGATACTTTGATTTTAAACTAGTTTGAAGAAGGGGTTGTCGATGAGATTGTTCAAAAAGAACCAAAAAGGAAGAAATATAATCTCAAATCTAATTCAAAAGAACCTAAAGTAGATACACATGTTCCCACAAAGAAGGCTAGCAACTCAGTTAAAGCAGGAATTAGTAAAGACAGTCCTGGGATTCAGAATGATCAACCAGTGAAGCAACCTGCCAAGGTTAGTATTGCAGAGATAAAGGAACCAGAAAAGAATGTTTCTTCTTTCAGTATAGAACATGAAATTAACAAAACAAAGATTTCTGTGCCACTGCTAGAACTCGTGAAAACAGAGCCTTTTATGAAAACTGTTCTCAAATCTCTACAATTCTCTGCTTAGGTTATCTCTATAGATACTATCAATATGGAAGATGAGAACCTTTCTATAACAATTGGACCTCATATGGAAGACATAACTGATACTTCTCCCCCATTCTACATATCACTAAATGTTCATGACAAGATATTGCATAACTGCCAAATGGATTCCGGTGCCTCGCATAATGTCACGCCTAAGGTGATGATGGAAGAATTAGGATTAAACATTACTAAACCTTACCATGATCTATATTATTTTGATTCCAAGAAAGTCAAATGCCTGGGAGTTATGAAGGATGTGGTTGTTACTCTTTCCCAATTACCTATGAAAAGCGTGGTATTAGATGTTATTGTGGCTAACATACCACCAAAATTTAGAATGTTTCTTTCAAGATCATGGGCCAAAAAGGTAGGAGGCACTCTCCAAATGAATCTTAGTTATGAAACCATACTTGTTTTTGGTGGAGAACAACGAAGATTATACAGGGAAGTAAGAATGGCTTATTTGGTAAGTGATCACGAGAACCCCACTAATCATCCTATATATGTTGTAGAAGATGATCTTGGTTCCTCTATTTTTCATATGAGTGATCAGATGGTAGAAGTATTAGTTAGAAAGACACCAACTGTTGTTTGGGACAGAGAAGATAATTTTGTTTGGAAAATGTATTTTGATGGGGCATGTTCTAGAGAAGGTTCTGGTGTTGTGATTGTCTTCATTTCCCCTACCAAGGAGGTTATTCCTATGTCATATAAACTTTAATTTGACACCACCAATAACATCAGTGAGTATGAAGCCTTTCCGTTAGGGTTGAAAGATGCTAAAGATAT
This sequence comes from Picea mariana, assembly GCA_032191745.1. Lineage (NCBI taxonomy): Eukaryota > Viridiplantae > Streptophyta > Pinopsida > Pinales > Pinaceae > Picea > Picea mariana. The sequence continues at coordinate 19,716 of JASDQU010947340.1, forward strand.
GGGAATAGATAAGATTTCTATTTTTGGTGATTCATAACTTATTATTCACAAAATCAAGAACATATATCGAACTAAACAACAAAGGTTGAAACAATATAGAAATGAGGTGTGGGATTATGTGGATAATTTCTTTTTGGATTTCAATATTACTTTTGTGCACAAAAGTTTAAATCAGTAGGCTGACTCTTTTGCACTTGCAGCTAGCAACTTTAAAACTCCAATGTTTCATAATTTGAAATTTGAAGTTGAGGTTAGACACAGACCCTCAATACCAAACAATATAAAACATTGGCAGGTCTTTAAAGATGATGAGGAAATTCAAATATTCTTGAAAACTATTCAAGAGTTTTCTAACATTTCAATAGATCAAGATGATGAAGATGGTGAGGCAGAGGTACATGTTGCAGATATTCTTCAAGACAATATTTATAGGCACACAATTATTGAACTAAAGACCAACCATGTGCCTAAAGGTTTGGTCCCACTAGAGAGGTTGTTTCATCACAATGATATTTCCAGGAAGGTTGTTATTCAGACAGAAGAAACTGATGTAGTGGACTGTGATATCATCTCTTATTTAAATCCCAGGTTGGTCAAAATATCTAGAAAACTGTCACAAAAACAGAGAGAAGCATATGTTGAATTAATGAAGAAATATTCACATATATTTTCCTGGTCTTATAAAGATTTGAAGGTGTTTGATCGAGAGATAATACAACACAAAATTCCCCTGAAACCTGGATCGAAACCTTTTAAGCAAACGTTCAGGAAGTTTCATCCTTTGTTGTTACCTGTAATAGAAAAGGACCTGAAAAGGTTATTGGAAGCCAAAATCGTAGTGCCATTGAGATACTCAGAGTGGGTGGAAAACCTTGTACCTGTTAGAAAGAATAGTGGAGAGATAAGGTTTTGTGTGGACTTTAGGAATTTGAACAGGTGGTCCTTGAAAGACAATTATCTGTTACCAAAAATGGATCATATTTTACAAAGAGTTGTAGGAGCGAAGAGGATCTCTATGCTTGATGGATACTCAGGGTACAATCAAATATCAATAGTAGAGGAGGACAAAAATAAAACAACTTTTACTACTCCCTGGTGCACTTTTATGTATGAAAAGATGCCCTTTGGATTGATGAATGCAGGAGCCACATTTGAAAGGGCTATGGACATTGTTTTTCTTGGTGAAAAGGATAGGTTTGTAGTTATTTATCTTGACGACATCACTATATTTTCAGCATCTGATGAAGAACATTTACAACACTTGAAGATGACTTTTGAGAAATGTAGGAGGTATGGTATATCACTTAATCCTAAAAAATCACATTTTTCCATGGAGGAAGGAAATATTTTAGGACATATTGTCTCACTTGAAGCTATTAAAATAGAACTTGAAAGAGTAAAGGATATCCAACAAATAGACATCCAGAGAAACAAGAAGTATATTCAATCCTTCATTGGTAAAATTAATTTTTTAAGGAGGTTTATACCTAACTTTGTAGAGATTATCAAGTACATTACTGACATGTTGAAAAAGGATGCATAAATTAAATGGATACCAGAATATAAATAATCTTTTGAAAAGATCAAACAGGCTCTTGTTCAGGCCCCTGTTCTCATCAGTCCAAATTACTCCAAAGAATTCATGATTTTCTCATTTTCCTTAGAAAATACCATAGTTGTTTTTCTTCTCCAAAGAAACGAGCAAGGATTTGAGTAGCCCATCTCCTTCTTTAAGAAAAATCTCAAAGATTCTAAATTGAAGTATGATATAATGGAGAAACATGCCTATGCCCTTGTAAAGGCTTTAAAATCCTTTAGAGTATATGTTCTTCAATCTGAGATCACAACTTATGTCCCAAGCAGTGTAGTCAAAGAAATCTTGGTCCATATTGATTGTGAAGGAAAGAGGGGAAAATGAATAACAAAAATCCTGGAGTATGATATCAGTATAAAGCCTACTCAGCTGATAAAAGGTCAGGGCTTTGCCAAATTAATGACAAAGTCTAACTGCAAAGCCATTGGGTTGTACCATCTTTCATACAAGGCACAGGGCTCCTCTTTCCAGATGGAAGAAACAATTTCATAGGTAAACAAAAAGTATGTTTCTTCACCATGGTACAAAGATATCGTATTTTTTTTGCTGAATTTTCAATCTCCTCCAGAGTTAGATAAATCAAATTACAGGTCATTAAAATTAAGAGCAATAAAGTATTGCATTATATATCAGATCTTATTCTGGAAAGACCCTCAGGGTTTTTTGTTGAGGTGTGTCGATGAAAGAGAAGCTAAACAATTTTTTTCTGATCTACATCATGATGTGTGCGGAGGCCATCACCATTGGAAAGCTATTGCCTTCAAGATTCTTAGGGCAGACTATTACTGGCTAGTTCTATTATCATATGTTTTTGTTCAGGTCAGGGCATGTGAACCCTATAAGAAATTTGCTAGAAAACAGAAACTTATGTCTCTACCTCTAAAACCAATCATCACTCATGGACCACTTCAATAGTGGGGCTTGGATTTCATTGGGGAGATCAAACCTTCATATTTGGGGCAGCACAGATGGATTCTTACAACCACAGATTACTTTACAAAATGGATAGAAGCACTTCTGACCCGGAATGCAACAAACAAGGTAATCATGGATTTTCTTGAAGGATATATCTTTTCCAGGTTTGGCTTTCCTAAGAAATTAGTCACTGATAATGCACAGGATTTTAAATCTAATTCCATGATTGAATTATGCAATAAATATAATATCAAATTGGTCCACTCTACTCCTTACTACCCCCAAGGGAACGGGTTAGCAGAGTCCTCCAATAAAAGTCTGATAAGGATTATAAAAAATCTACTGGAAGAAAATAAAAATCATGGTATTCCAAGTTAAAGTTTTCCCTATCGACTAATCATATCAGTAACAAGAAGTCTATTGGGACCTCTCCTTTCCATATGGTATATGGGATAGAAGATAGCCTTCCAAATCAATTGGGCTTACTAGTTTAAAAGTTTTTATAGGAAGAGTTAGAAGAACCCAACGATATTCAAAGGATAATTTTTCAGATGATTGATGTTTAATAGGTCAGAGAATAAATGAATCAAAAAGTTGTTGCTCACCAGAGCAAAGTCAAAGACACATTCGATAAGGGAAATAAGAAACATGTTTTTAATGAAGGATATTTGGTGTTAATATGGGATACCAGGAGAGATGAAAAAACAAAACATGGTAAGTTCGATAACCTATGGTATGGTCCTTTTAGAATAGCCAAGGTAATGGACAATAACACTTTTCTCCTGCATAATTTAGATGACACATAAACGTTTGGAGGCCCGGTGAATGGGAGGTTCTTGAAACACTATTTTCTCTAAAGACTCATCAAGTTTTCAGTTAGTATAGTAGGTTTTTCTTTCAATAAAGACTCCATATACCCAATGGACTTGTTTTATACAGTTATGCTGTGAATAAATACTGACAGATATAAGGAGATCAGTGAATCAGAAATAAAGGAAGAGGCATTGGTCTACAGTTTTTGGAGTTTATTATCAAAACTCCATCCCTAAAAGGAGCCAGTGTTAGTCTCTAATTTTTCTTTTGATTTAGTGGGAAAAAATAATCCTAAACCCTCCCTACCTACATTTCATTGTTTGCTTTCATTTGGTTTTAATCTTTGTTTTCAGTTTGTTATGTTTCACATTTTAGCTTTTTGAATAATTTCCTTAAGTTTGTGGATTTAAGACATGGTTTTACAATATGTGTCACTTCATATGCCTATGTGAATCTTTCAAATTCAAATTTCTACCAAGTCATTAATAGCACTACTGGAATAACATTAGTCCCATAGCACTAATATAATCATGCCATGAAAAGCGCTATCCACCCCGATTCTATTATGATTACATAAATCGTGGACTGATAATCCACATGTGTCCTACTATATATCTTGAATCATTATGCAGTTCAAACTGTTTCATCATGGGAACATTCCATACCAGCAAGGACTCATTAAAAATCGTTTCAATTCCCAAAGATCATTATACGATCTTGTCACTTGTCATTTTGATTTTGTTCAAATTATAAGTGTAGGTATCTTTCAGAATAAGTTGAGATATGCTAACAATTATAGGTTGTGAGTTCAATTTCTGACAGTGCTAAGTGGCAGCATTGTGTTATCGATATGGTACCCAAGAGAAGTGGGTAAGTTGTTCGATTGGAACCTGAGGGTGTTGAACTTCTCGAAGCTTATCCTGAGATGGCTCAGAGGTTCAAAGACGCTAGTTGGTTCAAATTCCTCACCACCTTCCAAGGTTACGGTGAACAGGTCTCTATGGCATTTGCACAGAACTTCGATGGTTTTGAAGTGGAGATCGAAAAGTTGCTAATGCTGATGATAGAAAAAACAATCGCCAAAGCTTGTAGATTGGTAGGTGGAGGAGAATGATGGTGGAAGAAGGAGCATGTAATCATAGAGTTTGTCAATCAATTCTTACTACCATATAAGAAAAACCTGAATTGGGGAAAGGGAGTCCCTCATAGCTGGATTAGACTAGAATGGCACACTGCTCTAATCATCATCCACATGTATATCACCTGTGAAGGTAGATTCTCACTGATTTATATCTACCACATTAGGTTGTTAATGCATCTAAGTGGATATTATCCTTTAAATATGCCTTACTTTCTACTCAAAATCTTGGCAAAGATGTCAAAAAGAGTGCAGTCACACCCCGCCTCTGCAAACGATAACATGTTTCATCAAGTCCTAATTAAGACTCTGGTCGTTTCTGCTCTGAGGGAAATGCAAAAACCTTGGAGCTGATTGATTCAATCTTTAAATCCCAATCCACAGTCCAAAAAACATAAAAGAGGCCAAGGAAATGGGGTTGTTACATAGAAACAAAATATTTCAGTTGATGAAACCCCTGTTAAAGAAGAAATGCCTGCCATCAAGGTGATGAAGAACAACAGAGGTAAAAGACCAAAATTGGATACAAAAATTGAAATGTTTTATGAGGCAGATGTTAAAATGGAACTGGATTCAGATGAAGATTATGATATTAAAACTACAGCTAAGCATAAATCACCAGCAACTAGTAAGAAAGGCATTGCACTCAAAAGGCTGAAGAAGAAAGGTGTGTCTGTGTCTCAAAACCTTGGAAGGAGTTCTACTAGAGTTACCAACAAATATAGGCTAAATTTCAAAGCTATGTTCAATCCCTCAATCAAAGAAGAAAACGTCATATTTATAGAAGATCACTTTGAGGACGCTGAAGCAAGTACCAAGAAAAAAGCAAGAAAATCTCCATTACATAAAAGAACAACAGAAAGAGGTAAGTAGGTTTCTCCACTCCCTACAGGAACTGTAACAAGAGCTACTACCAGATTGTCAAAAGATAAAGAAGTTGCTAATGGTATCACTGAGATTCCTGAAAATAAAGAAAGAAACCTTGTAGCTTCAGATCACATATCAAATATGCCTGAAGCCATGGATTCAACAAGTTCTGATGAAGAAAAAAAATCAAGATTGGCTTCTAGATACCATGTTAAATTGAAAGAACCAAAGGTTTCCATAGATTTGAATGAGCCTTCTCTTGTTGAAGAGTTCCCTGAATTCAAGGTTAAGGTTAGAACTGATAAATAAAGAATTAGAGAACTCTAGAAGATAGTGAAACAATTGAAGAAAGAAAAGGCCCATGTAGAACAATGGAGTTCCAGTCAGAAATAAAGGATTTAGGGTTTCAAGAAGAAGAAAAGAGAGCAAAAGACATTTCTCAAAGAGCTCAGAGAAATAAACTTCAAAATCTATTGGCATAACATCGTACTCACCACAAAGCTCAAACATAAGACTGCCAAGGCTACTTCTATCATCATACCCTAAAATCTTTATGGAGAATTTGGCACATTCTCAATTGTTGTTGTTTACTAGGGAACAAGGAAAGATTTACTTGTTTTGGCTTGTGAAAAGAAAATACCTTGAAATGCATGACTAGATCAAACCAACCCCTATTTTGTAGGATCGAATGTATTGTGACAGGATCATTCAAGATTAAGTTGTTAAGATATATCTATTTTTGGAATGTAAATGCTCTTTTCGAGCTAACCTCCCTAGTATATAGATGTTAATCAGATCTAGTCATTGATATCATGTTAGAAATTAGGATCTGAAATATTTTGGATAGTTTAAATAGGCAGAGGAAAGACTTTGTTATGGTCAAAAAATTGGAGATCCAGGGACCTGTTTTTTTGAAATTCCTTGTAAAGACATTCCTGTTCTATTTGATACTTAATAGCAAAGGCATATGGATGGTTAGATTCAAGCTGACGTTCTTGTTTCTTGATGATATTTTGAGATAATAATTTATTGTGAGGTTGACAAATTGAAAACTTCACTTTATCATTTTTTGATTTGTCTAATACATCTATGTTCCTACCCATTAACTAGTCAATGGGATATCATCTGTTCTTTTTCTGAATTTCTTGTTTATTTTAAACCTTGAGCTAGTTTTCAACAACTTTACTCAAAAAACAAACCATAAAAACCCTTAAAACACTTTTGAAATAAATCGATGATGGGCTAGCTTGCCCTCTCATAGTTAAGTGGAACTTTAGGGACTAACATATTTTGGCGTCTTTGCCGGGGACGAAGGAATGAATATATTTTCCCTGGAGAAATGACAAAGATTAGATTCAAATCTTGATGGTGAACAAGATTTTTAACACTACATAAGACTGTGATTATTCACCTCGCGACTCCTCTATGGTAATTCTGGCTCCTAAAAGAGAAGGGAAATGAACTAAAACTCCTCCAACTTATTCATCATCTACTAAGAGACCACTAACCAGAAAAAATCTAAATCCTGAGCCTGTTGCAGCAGTACCAGATCCTGAAAATCTACTAAGAAAATCTAAAACTATTTCTAGACAACCTTCTCTCTCAAAGGGAAAATTGTCTTCAGAAAGTTTTCAAGGAAAGTCCTCTGAAATAACTAAAACCCAATCAGATGAGGAGGTGACTTCAGAAAGTGAAGTCAAGACTGTCATTGAGCCTACTACAGTTTCATTCCCTTCAACCATCTCAGAATTAAATCTAGATCAGTGGAAGTTACTTGCTGAACTCATTGAACATGAATATTCAAACACCTTGCCTGTGGCTGAAACTTTGAAAGATCGAAGTAAAGATATTAAGAGTGAACCAGAGACACCCTCTTCATCTCTTGGATCTCTCTCCTCTAAAGAAATTAAATCACATTATTCTTCTTTCGAGAATCCTCTGTTTCTTGGCCCATCATTTGATTTTAGTTTAGAAGAGAAACCTCTGTCTGCTAAAGATAAAGATTCATTGTCAGTACAGTTAAGTTTTCATACACAAGGGAAAATTTCACCTTAAACTTCACCAATCTTTCTTACTCCCAAAACTCCAAGACCAAAGATAGCAAACATGGATTCAATTGTTGCAGCAAGGTATGCCTCTTTAATCCTCCCACAAGTCATGTATGCCTTTCCACCAAATGATTATATGAAATATTTGCCCATATTTAATGGAGAAGGAGGAGTTACTGCTGAAAAGAATTTGAGTTCCTTTTACAGTTTTGTAGATAATTTCAATGTAGAGCATGCAGATGTATGGATGAGATTGTTTGTGTAGAGTTTAGATGGTGAATCAAGAAAGTGGTTCAGGATTTTTCCACCTAATTCAATTTATGGTATTGAAGCCTTGGATGACACCTTCCTTAGACACTAGTGAGACAAGAAAGAATTTTTATACTACATCACTGAATTTGGTTCTTTAAAAAGGAAACAAGGTGAATCAATAATTGATTTTACCAAAAGATTCAACAAAATGTATGGTAAAATTCCAGATGAGATTAAACCTTCAAAGAGATAAGCTAAAAACACATTTGCCAATGCTTTCGATGTTGAATTTTCCTTGTTGCTAAGAGAAAGAATATTTTCTACCCTCAAGCAGATGCAAGAAGCTTCTATTGAGGTAGAATCAAACATATTAGTAGCAAACAAATTGAATCTAGAGGTGACAGAGACATAAAAAAGAAAAAAGAAGAGATGCCTTCCTCTTATAATACATCATCTGATTCTAAGATAGATGAAATGGATAATATGATGAAATATTTAACATCTGATATGGAAAGATTGAAGATGGAACAAAAACATCCCAGTAGACCTACAAAGGAAGGTGGATACAGAAATAAAAATCAGTTCAGGAGGCCAAACAATGCACCTTAGATCTTACCAAGAGAAAAGAAAAATCAAGAAGACCAAAACGTTTTGCCTCCTTTCCAGAATAATGCAGTAGATGAAGAAGAGAATGAAGATGATACAAAAGATGATCCAGAAGTACATATAAATGATTGTGAAACATTTCCTATGCATGCAACACAACAGGATTATGAAGATACCTTGATTTTAAACCACTTTGAAGAAGGGGTTGCCGATGAGATTGTTCAAAAAGAACCAAAAAGGAAGAAATATAATCTCAGATCTAATTCAAATGCACCTAAAGTAGATACACATGTTCCCACAAAGAAGGCTAGCAACTCAGTTAAAGCAAGAATCAGTAAAGACAGTCCTGGGATTCAGAATGATCAACCCGTGAAGCAACCTGCCAAGGTTAGTATTGCAGAGATAAAGGAACTAGAAAAGAATGTTTCTTCTTTCAGTCTAGAACATGAAATTAACAAAATCAATATTTCTATGCCACTGCTAGAACTCTTGAAAACATATCCTTTTAGAAAAATTGTTCTGAAAGCTCTACAATCCCTTGCTCAGGTTATCTCTACAGATACTATCAATCTGGAAGATGAGAACCCTGCTATAACAATTGAACCTCATATGGAAGACAGAACTGATACTTCTCCCCCATTCTACATATCACTAAATGTTCATGATAAGATATTGCATAACTACATAATGGATTATGGTGCCTCGCATAATTTCATTCCTAAGGTGGTGATGGAAGAATTAGGATTAGACATTACTAAACCTTACCATGATCTATATTCTTTTGATTCCAAGAAAGTCAAATTCCTGGGAGTTATGAAGGATGTGGTTGTTACTCTTTCCCAATTACCTATGAAAAGCGTGGTATTAGATGTTATTGTGGATGACATACCACCAAAATTTGGAATGCTTTTTTCAAGAACCTGGGCCAAAAAGGTAGGAGGCACTCTCTAAATGGATCTTAGTTATGCAAGCATACCTATTTTTGGTGGAGAACAACGAAGATTATACAGGGAAGTAAGAATGGCTTATTTGATAAGTGATCACAAGAACCCTAGTAATCATCCTATATATGTTGTAGAATATGATCTTGGTTCCTCTATTTTTCGTATGAGTGGAAAGATGGCAGAAGTATCAGTAAGAAAGACATCAACTGTTGTTTGGGGCAAAGAAGATAATTTTGTTTGGAAAATGTATTTTGATGGGGCATGTTCTAGAGAAGGTTCTGGTGCTGGGATTGTCTTCATTTCCCCTAATAAGGAGGTTATTCCTATGTCATATAAACTTTAATTTGACACCACCAATAACATCAGTGAGTATGAAGCCTTGCTGTTAGGGTTGAAAGCTGCTAAAGATATGGGTATAGATAAGATTTCTGTTTTCGGTGATTCAGAACTTATTTATCACAAAATCAAGAACATATATCAAACTAAACAACAAAGGTTGAAAAAATATAGAAATGAGGTGTGGGATTATGTGGATAATTTCTTTTTGGCTTTCAATATTACTATTGTGCACAAAAGTTTAAATCAACAGACTGACTCTTTGGCACTTGCAACTAGCAACTTTAAAACTCCAATGTTTCCTAATATGAAATTCGAAGTTGAGGTTAGACACAGACCCCCAATATCAGACAATATAAAACTTTGGTAGTTCTTTAAAGATGATGAAGAAATTCAAAGATTCTTGAAAACTATTGAAGAGTTTTCTAACATTTCAATATGTCAAGATGACGAAGATGGTGAGGCAGAGGTACATGCTGTAGATATTCTTCAAGATAATATTGCTGGGCACAAAATTATTGAACTAAAGACCAACCATGTGGCTAAAGGTTTGGTCCCACTAGAGAGGTTGTTTCATCATAATGATATTTCCAGGAAGGTTGTTATTCAGATAGAAGAAACTGATGTAGTGGAATATCAACTCTGATTTAAATCCCAGGGTGGTCAAAATATCTAGAAAACTGTCACAAAAACAGAGAGAAGCATATGTTGAATTAATGAAGCAGTATTCACATATATTTTCTTTGTATTATGAAGATTTGAAGGTGTTTGATCCAGAGATAATACAACACAAAATTCCCCTAAAAGCTGGATCAAAACCTTTAAAGGAAAAGTCCAGGCAGTTTCATCCTTTGTTGTTAGCTGTAATAGAAAAGGACCTGAAAAGGTTATTGGAAGCCAAAATCATAGTGCCACTGAGATACTCAGAGTGGGTGTCAAACCTTGTACCGGTTAAAAAGAAGAGTGGAGAGATAAGGCTCTGTGTGGACTTTAGGAATTTGAACAGGTGCTCCTTGAAAGACAATGATCCGTTACCAAAAATGGATCATATTTTACAGAGAGTTGTAGGAACAAAGAGGATCTCTATGCTTGATGGGTACTCAGGGTACAATCAAATATCAATAGTAGAGGAGGAAAAAAAGAAAACAACTTTTACTACTCACTGGGGCACTTTTATGTATGAAAAGATGCCCTTTGGATTGATGAATGCAGGAGCCACATTTCAAAGGGCTATGGACATTGCTTTTCTTGGTGAAAAGGACAGGTTTGTCATTATTTATCTTGATGACATCACTATATTTTCAACATCTGATGAAGAACATTTACAACACTTGAAGAGGACTTCTAACAAATGTAGGAGGTACGGTATATCACTTAATCCTAAAAAATCACATTTTTCCATGGAGGAAGTGTTATCTCCTCAAAAAAATTGGTGGATTTTTTCTTTTTGAGGTGATAGGTTGTGATCTAAATTTTGTTTCTAAATTTTTGTAAGTAGGTTAGAGAGTTTGTATTTTGAAAATAAGCTCAAAAGAAATTTTGAATTTGGTTTGGTCAAGAAAAATTCAAAAAATCAGGTTTCGGTGGTTTAGGCGAGCCTCAAATGTGCTCATTAACCACCGAAAGCCTTTGTTCTCGGCAGTTAAGGGGTCAAAGCAAGAAAGCGATTAACCACCGAAAGTGTTTCAACGGTAAAAATGGAAAGCCCGTGCTTTCGCACGAGCCAGCTGGCAAGTTGGCGCAATGGTTAAAACATAACCGCCGAAAGCTCGCCATGGTGGAGGGGATGCACGTTCGTGGTGTCTATCCGAAAGTTTTGAATTCCCTGTGTCCTTTCAACCGCATTGGTCTTTTCAAAATCCAAACACGGCGGTGATTTTCATGTATGATTTCACGGAGCCTCCCTCCATTTCAGTCGCAAGTACACTAGCCATCATGATCTGGTTATTCCTTCATTGAATCCTCGATGAGTCATTATGAATCCCGGAGATTGCTGAAGATAACCATGAGCTCGCGATTTCATCAGTAAATCGTATTTTCAGAGAATCCTAATCCCATTTTCTCTGGTGATTGTCAAAGCGCCATTAAGTCCAGTGAGCACTCTTGAGTCAAGTAAGCCTGGTCGGTTTATCAGGTAAGCTCAGAATCTATCCTCTTTCAGTTTCAGAAATGAAAATTCCACCGAAAATCTAAAGTTTCGGCATATTCTCAGTCAAATTGTCATCCGAAACTGGGTTAGTTTTCTGAACTCGATAATCCTAATGTTTGTGTCATCCTGTTCCACCGGTTTTTCATGAGTGATACTTGTTGTTTGCCTAATTTCTAGAGTCACTGTCTCCCTGAACGTCCAGCTCCCCATAATCATATGCACACTGAACATTGACTCATGTCGAAAGCAGGGCCAACTTTGAGATCTGAGGTAGATGGAGTTTGGTATTTAGAAGCTCACCTGGAGGTGGTCGAATTTTTCAAACAGATCGGAGTTTTTGCATACTGTGAGAAATTAACTAAATTTCACCAACAGGTGGCCAAATATTTTTCTATTTCCTATGATGGAAGGATGACTAAAGTTGGAAAGGAGGAGATTATCATTGACGAAGCAGCCATTGCTGAGTACACAGGTTTACCCAGGTCGGGAGACTGTTGGTTCAAGACTACCACACCTTCAAACATCGAATTCAGGTCATTTTTTCTACTGGTGCATAAAGCTTTGATCTGCAAGAAGGATATTCCCATGTTTTATTTGGAACCAAAGTGGCAGTCCCTGTTGAAGGCAATTTTGGTGTATATCACTTGTGAGGGGCGCTACAACAGGGTAATGTTTTATCATTTTAAACTTCTGAATAATTTCACAGGCAGAGAGCCTATAAACCTGCCTTAGTTCTTTCACAAAACCCTAACGAAGATGGCAAGATAAGTGAAAGCCCAGCCTGCTAAGGTTGTCAAAAGATTATCACATCAAGGGATAATTACTCTTCTTGTGAGAGAAGCTCTGCAGAGGAAATAGATTGAGTGGGGCTTCTTTTTGTTTTGGAATGAATTTCAAACAGAAAGACCACCAGAGGCAGAAACTAAGAAAGCCAGGGGCAAAAAAACTCCTACTCCCAAGAGCAATCAGAGGAAAAGGAAAGGAATCTCACTACCAAGAGATCCCATAAAATCATCCCCTGGCAAGAAGGAAGGAATCAAGAGAAATTTGCAGTTTGAAGGTAAATAGTCTAAAAACCCTGCCACAGAAAATAACCTTCTAAATCTACCTTACAGTGATTAAGAATCAGAACAAGAGGTGGCAGAGACACAGGATAACATGCAGACTGAACAGGGTGTAGATTTCATTCAAATCTACCTTCACCAAGTCCTCCATAGGCCCATAGGCAACCAGAAGCAGAAGCCTCCTCAAGCAGGCCTAAAATAGCTAGAACACGGAAAATCAACAAGCTCCTGCAACAGGTTTATGAAATGGAAGTCCTAGAAAGGGTAATCAAAAAAGCCAACACAGACCTCACTGACAAAAATGCAGAACTGTTCAAAATGAATCAAACCCTCAAGGAGAAGCATGATAAAATTAAAGATAGAAATAGGGTATTGATCAGAGAAAACATGAAGCTGTATAGACAACTCAGGATCCTGAGGTTGAAGTTAAAATAGTTTCAATCACCAGTAGAGAAGCAGAATGGATTGGAAACTCTAGCTAACTTAGCCACGACTATGATGGACACACTAGAACACCCCACACAGCCAGTAGAAGTTCGCAGGTCTGCAAGAACAAGGGCTGCCTCATCTAAGAAACCCTGAGCATCAAAAAGGGGATCCAAGGTGAGCATTTTTGCAAATTTTGAAATTTTCTCAAAGATGCAGTTTCGGTGGTTTAGGCGAACAGGATAACTGTTCATTAACCACCGAAAGCGGTGCTTTTGGTAGTTAATCCACCCAGAAGCTTTCCAAGTTAACCACCGAAAGCCTGTCATGTTCATAATAGTCAAGTTTTTGCACAGATCAAGGTTTTTTGAGTTGAAAAGGTTTGAAATATTTTCGAATGAACATCTGATGAATTATCAAGACAAAGCCAACAGTTATTTTTGACAGATTGTTGAAAGAAGAGGTGTTCCAAAGGTTTTTGATATCTTTTGACAAGACAGAAAATCAGGACACTTTGCTACCTCAACAGATTCGAATTTGCCTCTCTTGGAGAGTCATCATTGAGCCTTGGGAGGCTATCCTGCACTTCACCAACAATCAAGAAGAGAGAAAGACCATGAAATCTGGGATTGACCTCATTTTTGGGGATCATCCCACATCTTTTGCAACTGAATTTTGAGTTACTATCTTTAGTATATTTGATCCTTGTTTTCAGGATCTCAGAACTACTTTGTAAAGCTATAAAGCTTAGGATAGAATATGAACCAGTGGTTCGATGTTGGGTTCTATATGCTGCTACTGTAACTAAGACTCATCCTTAATATATGAAACTTTGCAAGCTTCCTTCATCTGTGTTGTCAGACTTTTCTTTTCTGTTCTCTGATATCTTATGAGTGAATGATTTCTTTATTGGCTCTTATTCAATCTACATGTGACTGTCATCTCACTAATTGATTGAATAAGTTAAGGATCATAAGTTATTGCCTTAGTTTTTTAAACCCATTGTGCTTATTGTTTTATATGAGTATAATCTAGTTCAATAACTATCTTCTATTCTATTTAATCAACCCTTGTCTGATTGCATTCCTAGAAGGCCTTGTGATATTTGATATTTCTAGACAGTCTTAAAGACACAGTCCAGTCACTAGATATTCATATTGACCCAAAAAGAGTGAGTTACCAGGCATCTCCGACTTACAGCCTAGGAGAGTTTCCTGGAGTGATAACAGGAAGGAAAGATTTTAGGACATATTGTCTCACCTAAAGCTATTAAAATAGACCCTGAAAGAGTAAAGGCTATCCAACAAATAGACATCTCGAGAAACAAGAAGTCTATTCAGTACTTCATTGGTAAAATTAATTTTTTAAGGAGGTTTATACCTAACTTTGCAGAGATTATCAAGTATATTACTGACATGTTGAAAAAGGATGCATAAATTAAATGGATACCAGAATATAAATAATCTTTTGAAAAGATCAAACAGGCTCTTGTTCAGGTCCCTGTTCTCATTAGTCCAAATTACTCCAAAGAATTCATGCTTTTCTCATTTTGCTCATAAAATACCATAGTTGTTGTTCTTCTGCAAAGAAACGAGAAAGGATTTGAGCAACCCATCTCCTTCTTTAGGAAAACTCTCAGAGATTCTAAATTGAAGTATGATATAATGGAGAAATAGGCCTATGCCCTGGTAAAGGATTTAAAATCCTTCAAAGTATATGTTCTTCAATCAGAGATCACAAATTATGTCCCAAGCAGTGTAGTCAAAGAAATCTTGGTCCATCCTGATTGTGAAGGAAAGAGAGGAAAATGGATAACAAAAATCCTGGAGTATGATCTCACTATAAAGCCTACCTAGTTGATAAAAGGTCAAGACCTTGCCAAATTAATGAAAAAGTCTAACTACAAAGCCATTGGGTTGTAACATCTTTCAGACATGGGTTGTACCATCTTTCAGACAAGGCACATGGCTCCTCTTTCCATATTGAAGAAACTAATTCATAGGTAAACAACAAGTATGTTTCTTCACCATGGTACAAAGATATCGTATTTTTTCTGCTGAATTTTCAATCTTCTCTAGAGTTAGATAAATCAAAGTATAGGTCATTAAAATTAAGAGCAATAAAGTATTGCATTATATATCAGATCTTATTCTGGAAAGACCCTCAAGGTTTTTTGTTGAGGTGTATCGATGAAAGATAATCTAAACAAATTTTTTCTGATCTACATCATGGTGTGTGTGGAGGCCATCACCATTGGAAAGCTATCGCCTTCAAGATTCTTACGACAGACTATTACTAGCCAGTTTTATTCTCAAATCTCAAATCTAATTCAAAAGAACCTAAAGTAGATACACATGTTCCCACAAAGAAGGATAGAAACTCAGTTAAAGCAGGAATTAGTAAAGACAGTCCTGGGATTTAGAATGATCAACCAGTGAAGCAGCCTGCCAAGGTTAGTACTGCAGAGATAAAGGAACCAGAAAAGAATGTTTCTTCTTTCAGTAAAGAACATGAAATTAACAAAATAAATATTTCTGTGCCACTGCTAGAACTCGTGAAAACAGAGCCTTTTATGAAAACTATTCTCAAAGCTCTACAATTCCCTGCTCAGGTTATCTCTACAGATACTATCAATATGGAAGATGAGAACCCTACTATAACAATTGGACCTCATATGGAAGACATAACTGATACTTCTCCCCCATTCTACATATCACTAAATGTTCGTGAAAAGATATTGCATAACTGCCAAATGGATTCTGGTGCCTCGCATAATGTCATGCCTAAGATGGTGATGGAAGAATTAGGATTAGACATTACTAAACCTTACCATGATCTATATTATTTTTATTCCAAGAAAGTCAAATGCCTGGGAGTTATGAAGGATGTGGTTGTTACTCTTTCCCAATTACCTATGAAAAGCGTGGTATTAGATGTTATTGTGGCTGACATACCACAAAAATTTAGAATGTTTCTTTCAAGATCGTGGGCCAGAAAAGTAGGAGGCACTCTCCAAATAGATCTTAGTTATGAAACCATACTTTTTTTTGGTGGATAACAACGAATATTATACAGGGAAGTAAGAATGGCTTATTTGGTAAGTGATCATGAGAACCCCACTAATCATCCTATATATGTTGTAGAAGATGATCTTGGTTCCTCTATTTTTCATATGAGTGATCAGATGGCGGAAGTATTAGTTAGAAAGACACCAACTGTTGTTTGGGACAGAGAAGATAATTTTGTTTGGAAAATGTATTTTGATGGGGCATGTTCTAGAGAAGGTTTTGGTGCTGGGATTGTCTTCATTTCCCCTACCAAGGAGGTTATTCCCATGTCATATAAACTTTAATTTGACACCACCAATAACATCAATGAGTATGAATCCTTACCGTTAGGGTTGAAAGATGCTAAAGATATGGGTATAGATAAGATTTCTGTTTTTGGTGATTCATAACTTATTATTCACAAAATCAAGAACATATATCAAACTGAACAACAAAGGTTGAAACAATATAGAAATGAGGTGTGGGATTATGTGGATACTTTCTTTCTGGCTTTCAATATTACTTTTGTGCACAAAATTTTAAATCAACAGGTTGACTCTTTGGCACTTGCAGCTAGCAACTTTAAAACTCCAATGTTTCCTAATTTGAAATTTGAAGTTGAGGTTAGACACAGGCCCTCAATACCAGACAATATAAAACATTGGCAGGTCTTTAAAGATGATGAGGAAATTCAAAGATTCTTGAAAACTATTGAAGAGTTTTCTAACATTTCAATAGGTCAAGATGATGAAGATGGTGAGGTAGAGGTACATGTTGCAGATATTCTTCAAGACAATATTGTCAGGCACACAATTATTGAAATGAAGACCAACCATGTACCTAAAGGTTTGGTCCCATTAGAGAGGTTGTTTCATCACAATGATATTTCCAGGAAGGCTGTTATTCAGACAGAAGAAACTAGTGTAGTGGACTGTGATATCATCTCTTATTTAAATCCCAGGTTGGTCAAAATATCTAGAAAACCGTCACAAAAATAGAGAGAAGCATATGTTGAATTAATGAAGAAATATTCACATATATTTTCCTGGTCTTATGAATATTTGAAGGTGTTTGATCGAGAAATAATACAACACAAAATTCCCCTGAAACCTGGATTGAAACCTTTTAAGCAAAAGTCCAGGCAGTTTCATCCTTTGTTGTTACTTGTAATAGAAAAGGACCTGAAAAGGTTATTGGAAGCCAAAATCATAGTGCCACTGAGATACTCAGAGTGGGTGGAAAACCTTGTACCTGTTAGAAAGAATAGTGGAGAGATAAGGCTCTGTGTGGAATTTAGGAATTTGAACAGGTGGTCCTTGAAAGACAATTATCCGTTACCAAAAATGGATCATATTTTACAAAGAGTTGTAGGAGCAAAGAGGATCTCTATGCTTGATGGATACTCAGGGTACAATCAAATATCAATAGTAGAGGAGGACAAAAATAAAACAACTTTTAGTACTCCCTGGGGCACTTTTTGTATGAAAAGATGCCCTTTGGATTGATGAATGCAAGAGACACATTTCAAAAGGCTATGGACATTGTTTTTCTTGGTGAAAAGGATAGGTTTGTAGTTATTTATCTTGAGGACATCACTATATTTTCAGCATATGATGAAGAACATTTACAGCACTTGAAGAAGACTTTTGAGAAATGTAGGAGCTACGATATATCACTTAATCCTAAAAAATCACATTTTTCCATGGAGGAAGGAAAGATTTTAGGACATATTGTCTCACCTGAAGCTATTAAAATAGACCCTGAAAGAGTAAAGGCTATCCAACAAATAAACATGCCGATAAACAAGAAGTATATTCAATCCTTCATTGGTAAAATTAATTTTTTAAGGAGGTTTATACCTAACTTTGCAGAGATTATCAAGTACATTACTGACATGTTGAAAAAGGATGCATAAATTAAATGGATACCAGAATATAAATAATCTTTTGAAAAGATCAAACAGGCTCTTGTTCAGGCCCCTGTTCTCATCAGTCCAAATTACTCCAAATAATTCATGATTTTCTCATTTTCCTTAGAAAATACCATAGTTGATGTTCTTCTGCAAAGAAACGAGAAAGGATTTGAGCAACCCATCTCCTTCTTTAGGAAAACTCTCAGAGATTCTAAATTGAAGTATGATATAATGGAGAAATAGGCCTATGCCCTGGTAAAGGCTTTAAAATCCTTCAGAGTATATGTTCTTCAATCTGAGATCACAAATTATGTCCCAAGCAGTGTAGTCAAAGAAATCTTGGTCCATCCTGATTGTGAAGGAAAGAGAGGAAAATGGATAACAAAAATCCTGGAGTATGATCTCACTATAAAGCCTACTCAGCTGATAAAAGGTCAATACCTTGCCAAATTAATGACAAATTCTAACTGCAAAGCCATTGGGTTGTACCATCTTTCAGACAAGGCACGGGGCTCCTCTTTACAAATTGAAGAAACAAATTCATAGGTAAACAACAAGTATGTTTCTTCACCATGGTAAAAAGATATTGTATTTTTTCTGCTGAATTTTCAATCTCCTCCAGAGTTAGATAAATCAAAGTACAGGTCATTAAAATTAAGAGCAATAAAGTATTGCCTTATATATCAGATCTTATTCTGGAAAGACCCTCAGGGTTTTTTGTTGAGGTGTGTTGATGAAAGAGAATCTAAACAAATTTTTTCTTATCTACATCATGGTGTGTGCAGAGGCCATCACCATTGGAAAGCTATCACCTTCAAGATTCTTACGGTAGAATATTACTGGCCAGTTCTATTATCAGATATTTTTGTCCAGGTCAAGGCATGTGAACCCTGTTAGAAATTTGCTGGAAAACAGAAACTTATGTCTCTGCCTCTAAAACCAATCATCACTCATGGACCACTCCAATAGTGGGGCTTGGATTCATTGGGGAGATCAACCCTTCATATTTGGGGAACCACAGATAGATTGTTATAGACACAAATTACTTTACAAAATGGATAGAAGCAATTTCGACCTGGAATGCAACAGACAAGGTAATCATGGATTTTCTTGAAGGATATATCTTTTCTAGGTTTGGCTTTCCTAAGAAATTAGTCACTGATAATGCACATGATTTTAAATCCAATTCCATGATTGAATTCTGCAATAATTATAATATCAAATTGGTCCACTCTACTCCCTAATACTCCCAAGGGAACGGGTTAGCAGAGTCCTCCAATAAAATTCTGATAAGGATTATAAAAAAACTACTGGAAGAAAATAAAAAATCATGGTATTCCAAGTTAAAGTTTTCCCTATCAGTTGATCGTATCAATAACAAGAAGTCTATTAGGACCTCTCCTTTCCAGATGGTATATGGGACAGAAGATATCCTTCCAACTCAATTGGGCTTACCAGTTTAAAAGCTTTTACAGGAAGAGTTAGAAGAACCCAATGATCTCCAAAGGATAATTTTTCAGATGATTGAGGTTCAACACATCAGAGAACAGATGAATCCGAAAGTTGATGCTCACTAGAGAAAAGTTAAAGCCACATTTGATAAGGGAAATAAGAAACATGTTTTTAATGAAGGATATTTGGTGTTAATATGGGATACCAGGAGAGAGGAAAAAGCAAAAGATGGTAAGTTCGATAACCTATGGTATGGTCCCTTCAGAATAGCCAAGGTAATGGACAATAACACTTTTCTCCTGAATAATTTAGATGACACATAAACCTTTGGAGGCCCAGTGAATGGGAGGTTCTTGAAACACTATTTTCTCTAAAGACTCATCAAGTTTTTAGTTAGTATAATAGGTTTTTTTTTCAATAAAGACTCCATATACCCAATGGACTTGTTTTATACAGTTATGCCGTGAATAAATACTGACAGATGCAGGGAGATCAGTGAATCAAAAATAAAGGAAAAGGCATTGGTCTCCAGTTCTTGGAGTTTATTATCAAAACTCCATCCCCAAAAGGAGCCAGTGTTAGTCTCTAATTTTTCTTTTGATTTAGTGGGAAAAAATAATCCTAAACCCTCCCTACCTGCATTTCATTGTTTTCTTTCATTTGGGTTTAATCTTTGTTTTCAGTTTGTTATGTTTCACATTTTAGCTTTTTGAATAATTTCCTTAAGTTTGGGGATTTAAGAAATGGTTTTACAAGATGTGTCATTTCATATGCCTATGTGAATCTTTCAAATTCAAATTTCTACCAAGTCATTAATAGTGCTACTGGAATAACATTATTCCCGTAGCGCTAATATAATCATGCCATGATAAGTGCAAACCACCCCGATTCTGTTATGATTACATAAATTGTGGACTGATAATCCACATGTGTCCCACTATATCTCTTGAATCATTATGCAGTTCAAACTGTTTCATCATGGGAACATTCCGTACTAGCAAGGACTCATTACAAATCGTTTCAATTCCCAAAGATCATTATATGATCCTGTCACTTGTCGTTCTGATTTTGTTCAAATTATAAGTGCAAGTATCTTTCAGAATAAGTTGAGATATGCTAACAGTTACAGGTTGTGAGTTCAATTTCCGATAGTGCTAAGTGATAGCATCGTGTTATCGATATGGTACCCAAGAGAAGTGGCAAGTTGTTCGATTGGAACCCGAGGGTGCTGAACTTCTCGAAGCTTATCCTGAGATGGCTCAGAGGTTCAAAGACGTTGGTTGGTTCAAATTCCTCACCACCTTCAAAGGTTAAGATGAGGAGGTCTCTATGGTGTTTGCACAGAACTTTGATGGTTTTGAAGTGGAGATCCGAAAGTTGCTAATGTTGGTGACAAAACAAACAATCGCCAAAGCTTGTAGATTGGTAGTTGGAGGAGAATGATGGTGGAAGAAGGAGAATGTAGTCACAGAGTTTGTCAATCAATTCTTACTACCATATAAGAAAAACCTGAATTGGAGAAAGGGAGTCCCTCACAGCTGAATTAGACTAGAATGGCACACTGCTCTAATCATCATCCACAAGTATATCACCTGCGAAGGAAGATTCTCTTTGATTTATATCTACCACATTAGGTTGTTAATGCATCTAAGTGGATATTATCCTTTAAATATGCCTTACTTTCTACTCAAAATCATGGCAAAGATGTCAAAAAGAGTGCAATCACACCCTGCCTCTGCAAACGGTAGTTAGTTTCATCAAGTCCTAATTAAGACTCTGGTTGTTTCTGCTATGAGGGAAATACAAAAACCCTAGAGCTGACTGATTCAATCTTTAAATCCTGATCCAAAGTCCAGCAAACACAAGAGAGGCCAAGGAAAAGGGGTTGTTACAGAAACAAAATATTTCAGTTGATGAAACCCCTATTAAAGAAGAAATGCCTGCCATCAGGGTGACGAAGAACGACAAAGGTAAAAGACCAAAATTGGATACAGAAATCGAAATGTTTTTTGAAGCAGATGTTAAAATAGAACTGGATTCAGATGAAGATTATGATATTAAAACTACAGCTAATCATAAATCACCAGCAACTAGTAAGAAAGGCGCCGCAGTCAAAAGGTTGAAGAAGAAAGGTGTGCCTATGTCTCAAAACCCTAGAAGGAATTCTACTAGAGTTACCAAAAAATACAGGCTAAATTCCAAAGCTATGTTCAATCCCTCAATCAAAGAAGAAAACATCATATTTATAGAAGATCACTCTGAGGACGTTGAAGCAAGTACCAAGAAAAAAGCAATAAAATCTCCATTACATAAAAAACCAATAGAAAGAGGTAAGCAGATTACTCCACTCCATACAAGACTTGTAAGAAGAGCTACTACCCGATTGCCAAAAGGTAAAGTAGTTGCTAAAGGTATCACTGAGATTCTAGATGCCAAGTTAAATTGTAGAAGATGATCTAGGTTCCTCTATTTTTCATATGAGTGATCAGATTGTAGAAGTATTAGTTAGAAAGACACCAAGTTTTGTTTGGGACAGAGAAGATAATTTTGTTTGGAAAATGTATTTTGATGGGGCATGTTCTAGAGAAGGTTCTGGTGCTGGGATTGTCTTCATTTACCCTACCAAGGATCTTATTCCTATGTCATATAAACTTTAATTTGACACCACCAATAACATCAGTGAGTATGAAGCCTTATTGTTAGGGTTGAAAGCTGCTAAAGATATGGGTATAGATAAGATTTCTGTTTTTGGTGATTCAGAACTTATTATTCACCAAATCAAGAACATATATCAAACTAAACAACAAAGGTTGAAACAATATAGAAATGAGGTGTGGTATTATGTGGATAATATATTTTTGGCATTCAATATTACTTTTGTGCACAAAAGTTTAAATCAACAGGCTGACTCTTTGGCACTTGCAGCTAGCAACTTTAAAACTCCAATGTTTCCTAATCTAAAATTTGAAGTTGAGGTTAGACATAGACCCTCAATACAAGACAATATAAAACAATGGTAGGTCTTTAAAGATGATGAGGAAATTCAAAGATTCTTGAAAACTATTGAAGAGTTTTCTAACATTTCAATAGATCAAGATGACGGATATGGTGAGGAAGAGGTACATGTTGCAGATATTCTTCAAGACAATATTGTTGGGTACAAAATTATTGAACTGAAGACCAACCATCTGCCTAAAGGTTTGGCCCCACTAGAGAGGTTGTTTGATCACAATGAAATTTCCAGGAAGGTTGTTATTCAAACATAAGAAACTGATGTAGTGGACTATGATATCAGCTCTGATTTAAATCCCAGGTTGGTCAAAATATCTAGAAAAAAATAAAAAAAATAGAGAGAAGCATATGTTGAATTAATGAAGCAATATTCAGATATATTTGCCCAGTCTTATGAAGATTTGAAGGTATTTGATCCAGAGATCATACAACACAAAATTCCCCTGAAACCTGGATCAAAACCTTTTAAGCAAAAGTCCAGGCAGTTTAATCCTTTGTTGTTACCTGTAATAGAAAAGGACCTGAAAAGGTTATTGGAAGCCAAAATCATAGTGCCACTGAGATACTCAGAGTGGGTGGCCAACCTTGTACTCGATCGAAATAAGAGTGGAGATATAAATCAAAGTATAGGTCATTAAAATTAAGAGAAATAAAGTATTGCATTATAGATTAGATCTTATTCTGGAAAGACCCTCAGGGTTTTTTGTTGAGGTGTGTCGATGAAAGAGAAGCTAAACAATTTTTTTCTGATCTACATCATGGTGTGTGTAGAGGCCATCACCATTGGAAAGCTACTGCCTTCAAGATTCTTAGGGCAGGCTATTACTGGTCAGTTCTATTCTCAGATATTTTTTGTTCAGTTCAGGGCATGTGAACCCTGATAGAAATTTGTTGGAAAATAGAAACTTATGTCTCTACGCCTAAAACCAATGATAACTCATGGACCATTCCAATAGTGGGGCTTGGATTTCATTAGGGAGATCAAACCTTCATCTTCGGGGAAACACATATGGATTCTTATAGCTACATATTACTTTACAAAATGGATTGAAGAAATTTTGACCTGGAATGAAACAGACAAGGTAATCATGGATTTTCTTGAAGGATATGTCTTTTCCAGTTTTGGTTGTCCTAAAAAACTAGTCACTGATAATGCACAGGCTTTTAAATCCAATTCCATGTTTGAATTATGCAATAAGTATAATATCAAATTGGTCCACTCTACTCCCTACTACCTCCAAGGGAACGAGTTAGCAGAGTCCTCCAATAAAAGTATGATAAGGATTATAAAAAAACTACTGGCAGAAAATAAAAAATCATGGGATTCAAAGTTAAAGTTTTCCCTATGGGCTGATTGTATCAGTAACA
>JASDQU010947341.1:0-16699 GCA_032191745.1 Picea mariana
GGGGGGGTGTTCCCATGAGTTTTTCCCTTTTTCCTCATTTAGTTCAGTGTATATTTTGTATTTTGGTACCTAACATGGCCTTGTTGCCGGGACCCATTGTTTATTTTCACCATAGTGATGTTCAGGGGGGGTGTTGGAGTTACTTCACACACACCTCAAATTTATTTTTCCTAAGGTTTTTCCTTATTTATTAGTCATAATTAGTCATTATCCAGTCTCCTATATTTAGGGGAGAAAATTCCACTTGGAGAATATTCTATTCCAGTTGACACTTCAGTTTGACTAGTTGAGTTGAGTTTAGATGTTGCATTGGTTTTGTCACCATGCAACATTGGGATCATCACCATGATAATGTGCACTTGTATTGGGATCATCACCAGAATGGAGAATTACCCTTGATTTCCTGAGTTAAATCCTTACTACTCTCTATTCAGTCAATTAACTGAAGACTAGTTGACTAGTTAACTCAGCTAGGTGGCAGTTCACTCCCGTAACTACCTGAGAGACTAGACTAGGTGGAATCTCACTCTCGTAACTGTTGGTGTGTNAGACCACCACTATGGCTCATTAGTTACTCATGTATCCTATATATATTGTAAATTATTCACTCTTTGAGTGTGGAATACGGTTAATGAGAATTCTTCCATTCTTTCTCTCTTACTTCTTCTTTCTCAATTTCTCTCTGCAAATGTGTGTGGTATTTTCTAGCTAGATCTATTATATGCAGGTTCAACACATTTACAGACCCATGAGGGGAAAAATGTGTCTCTAGGAATTTGAAACTTGGTGGGGGGATTATAACCATCCATGATTAACCATCAAACCAAGAACCCATTGAAAAAAATTGGAAAAATTTCTAAGAGTCATTTAAAAATATGAACTTCTCTTTTGCATATAATTATCGTTATCATTGAATTGTAGTAAGTTACAGAGATAAAAAAATGAAAATTGTGGAAAAAATATTGATGTCGACTCTAGGGAAGGAAAACCATATCAATCCACTTTGTATAGGAATTTATGAGACCATATAATGATACAAATACTATGATAGTATGGCATTTTAAATGTCTGCCTGGAAAACACAGGTTCTTTGTTTTAGGAATTATTGGACATTTTTTTGTAAATGAGGTTATTGAGTATATAGTTAGTTTTATCATTATTTTTTTGGTTAAAAATAACATATAACACATAATTTTCTAACAATTTATTAATTTCTAATAAACACAATGCTACATAGTTTGTTAAATATATTTCCTAGTGTGGAAAATTTTATTGAAAGCTTCCCTTGAGCTAGGGTTTCTGAGCAGCGATCGTATTCAGGGTGTATTTAGGGATGAAATTTGACGTGAGGGGAAGATCACCCCTGAAATATCCTCTTCCCCCATATATTGCAACATTTCATTTTTTGATAGCCTCGTATTTGAAATTAACGAAGAAAACTCCAACCAGATTTGTTAAAAAAGCGGATGACATTCTGAAAGTGCCTATGCATTCTTCTCCAGCACATCCTTTTTCTTTGTGTCTGGTTGAGAATGGGATTATTGGATATTTTACTGGTATCTAACCTTATCCTATAGCCATGAATCAATGGTTAGACTCAAACTGGAGAAATATGATTCAAGGGAAAATGCCAGCGTCTTTCTGTGGAAAGGGTTTCTTCGTATTCTTATTTGAGAAAAAAGTTGATCGTGACCTGATATTTTGAAGTGGTCTGTATTTCATGGGTTCCATGGGAATGTATTTGAAAAAATGGACTCCAGATTTCATCCCTAAGAATGATATTCCATCAGCAATTTTGGTTTGGGTAAGGCTCCCATTCTTGCCCTTCAATTGTTGGAATGTTGAGACTCTAAAAAATATAGGAAACTCTTTGGGGAAATTTATTTATCGTGGTGAACCATGAGATGGTATCCAAGCCTATGCAAGAATTTTTGTAGGAGTGGATCTAGAAAATGATTTACCATAAGCCATCCAGCTCACCTTGGACAACATGTCCTACATTCAGCATGTAGACTATGAGAAACTTCCCTTCAAATGAATATGGGAACTTTGCAAAAAAATTCCTCGGAACAAGAAGGATAATCCAGAGGAGCAGAACCAGGGTCAGTGGCAGCATCCAAAAAGGAGGAGAGTAGCGGGGAGAGTTGTGGCCCCTAGTCATCAAATGGATCAAGGGGGAAGAAGAGTAAACCCTTCAATTCAAATTCCAAACTCTCCTCGGAAGGGGGAATCCATCCAAAATGAGTATGTTGGACTGGAAAATATTGAGGAAGGACATGAAGAAGTAAGAGAAAATGAAGAAACTAATGAAACCCCAACTCAGGAAGAACTGGAAGCAGTAGATCTGGTTGAGAGTGAAAAATAACTACCTCTCTCAAGCATAGGAGACCCTTCCCTGCTAGAATCCCTTTGAAACCTTCATTGGGGATCCCAGTGATTCTTGAAGAAGGAATACAAGAAGAACCGGAGAGTGAATCTGAATCTGAAGTCTCTTAGCCAACCACAGCAAGGAAAGTAGAAAGAAAATATAATCAAAACAAAAAGGAAATGGTAGCAGACAGAGAAAAAGAACTGGGAATTCAGAATACTTTGGAGGAAGTTCTAAAAAAACAAATCAAGCAATGGAAGCATCAAGGCATGCACTCAAGAGGAACAACGCCTCAACCCTCTAAAGGAGGGATCCCCAAAAATGTAAGTAAATGATGAAAATCGTCTCCTGGAATACTAGAGGTTTGGGAAGTAAAGAAAAGAAGGAAGATATAGGAAAGCTAATTAGAGTAGAGAAGTCGTCAATAGTTCTACTCCAGGAGACAAAGCTCAGGGAGCATGATTCTCTCAAAGTCATGAATAAAATATGGAACAAAGGTATAGGTTTGGCCATTGGAGCAAAAGGAGCCTTCGATGGTTTGTGCATGATATGGCACTCATAATAGTTTCAATTGGTGGAAATCCTTCAAATGGAGAATCGTTTGCTTATCAAATTACTCATGTTATATTCAGGTACGTTCATTCATGTTATTAATGTTTACATGCCCAATAATTATAGGGAAAAAATGGGTTGTTGGGACTCTCTTTTGAGTATGGAAAATGGGGATTTCTCCAATAACTGTATCTTAGCAAGAGATTTTAATATCACTAGAACATTAAAGGAAAAAAGACAGGTTCAATTTTTAGAGACCAATTCATAGAAAATCTAGATGATGTTATCTCCTCTCTTGAGTTGTATGATGTTCCTACAGAGAAAGGGGCCTTTACCTAGAATAATAGAAGAGTAGGTTTGGGGCATATAGTTGCAAGATTAGATAGGTTTCTCATTAGTTCTACCTTCCTATCTTCCAATGGGTCTTTCTCTTCTCAAATTCTCCCTTGGGAGAACTTTTATCATAGAACAATCTCCCTAGTGTATGAAAATGAGATAAATTGGGGTCCCATTCCGTTCAAATTCAATCCCTCGTGGATGGAAAGGGAGGAATTATTTCCACTAATATCCAATTCTTGGGGACAATGGATAAAAGTTTTACCAGCACACATATGGGAGCAGAAGTTAAATATTACTAAATTAGAAATTAAGCAATGGGAAAAAAACTTTTCCTATCCTCGTTGTCACAAGGTATTGGAAAAATAAAAACAATTGGAAGAAATACAGACAGAGATTGAAAACACAAAGGTTCATCCAGCAAATCTAAATAGGGAGCAGGAGGCACATAGGGAATATATTAAGGCAATATGGGAAGAATAAAATATGTGGAGGTAAAAATCTAGGAGTCTTTGGTTAAAAGAGGGAGATAAAAACATGACCTTCTTTCATAAGTAGGATAAATAAGGAAATGGAAAAACAGCATTAAGGAAATAAAGGATCAGGCAGGGGAAAAATCCAGGACTTTGAGCAAATAAAAAGAAAAACTACTTCACACTATAGTTCATTATATTATGCATATAGAGTTCTAGACAAGGATTTGAGTAATCTATTGCTCTCTCACCTCCCATTACTAATCTCAAGGGAGGATGACCAAAAATTAAATTGATAGATAGAGGAGGAAGAAATTATGCAGGAAATCAATCAATTCCATCCAGATAAATCCCTAGGTCTGGATGGTTTCAAAATTCCATTTTTTAAGATATGTTGGTCAATCATCAAGTATGACTTCATCATAATGTTGAGATATGTTCAAAAATCTGGAAGAATGGGAGGAGCCATAAACTCCTCGTTCCTTTCCCTTCTTCTGAAAGAAAAAGGTGCTTACTCTTTCGACTGATTTAGGCCCATTTATTTATGTAATGTCTCTTATAAAATTATGGCTAAGATAATTGCTAACAGATTAAAACCCATTCTCAATTCACTAATACTTCCCAATCAAGGTGGTTTTGTGGCAGGGCGTAAGATTTGAGACAATATAATCTTAGTGTAGGAAGCAATTAATTCCATCTACAAGAGATGAGAAAAAGGTATGGTCATAAAATTGGACACGGTAAATGCATTTGATCGTGTCAATCAAGACTTTCTCAAGGCAGTGTTGCAAAAGTTTGGATTCGATTCAGCTTTTATTTCATGGATTGTAGCTTGTATCTCTAGCCCTTGGATTTTCCCACTTATAATGGTAGGATAAGCCCTTTCTTCAAAGCCTCCATAGGTCTCAAACAAGGGTGCTCGTTTTCCCATTTGCTTTATGTTTTAATGGTTGAATCTCTCAATAGAATATTGGAATGGGAGCAATCATCTGGTAGTATTCCGAGACTTTGCATCACATGGGGGGTAAAGCGTATAAACCACTGCCAATTTTCATATGAAACAGTATTACTATGTGGGGCTTCAGGGGTAATGGCTAGGAGAATAAAATTGGTTATGGAACAATTCCTTCAGGTCTTCGGGGGTAGTATCAATGATAAAAAAAAGTCAGATCTATGTTTGGAACTCAAGTGCACAAAGGGTGATAAGTATCAGACAAATCCTTGGATTTCCTATCTCAGTTGATTGGAATGTTTTTAAATACTTAGGATGGCCCATTTGTATGAATTCCATACCTAGAGAATATTGGCACATTTTGCTCCAAAACATCAGGGAGAAAATGGACTATTGGGGGGCGATATGGTCGAATACGACTGGTTGTTTGCTTCTTGTTAAGTTAGTGCTTTATTCATTGCCTATATTCCAATTTTCCTCACTTTTGGCACCTCGAGGAGTAAAAACAAATACGAGCCAACTAATACGGAAATTTTTGTGGCAAGGGGGAAAATCTAACTCTAAAAAAATTCACCTCGTGAACTAGAACATAGTAAAAGCACCTAAATTCCATGGAGGTCTAGGAATTTGAGACCCAGAATTGGTCAACATAGCGATGGGAATGAAGTTGTTAAGTAGGATATTGATAAGAAAAAAATAATGGTGGAAAATAGCTATAATTTAAAAATACAAGATGGGTAAAAGAAGGAGGTGTGTTGATTCAATTCCTCCTAAAAGGCATGGGTTTCCTATTTGGAAATTGGATAGGGATTCCATTCCTTTCATGCATCAACATATTTCCTGGGTCCAGGGTAATGGGCAGGATATTCAACTATGGAAGGATAAAATCTTGGGTTTCCCCCTCCTGAATCAAAGCATCGAGATCGAAGAGATTAAAATTTGGATGAAGGAATAGCAGAAAGTGGCACTTGCAGACATCTCAGAATTGAATAATAATGGTACTTGGAAGGGATGGAATATTGGGGACTACCCTCCCCGACTACAGGCTCAATATCAATATATTTTATGGGTTTTAAGAGGGGCTTCTCCTCTTCAGAAGACCACTCAGGACAATAGGGGTTGGGGCACAAAGGGGTATTCAGTCAACGAAGGGTATAGAGATCTTCTTAAGCATTCAAGTCTTCCTGAAAGATCATCTTGGTGGATAAACATTTGGAATTCATATGGTATCCCTAAAATTAATTTATTCTCCTGGACTGTTGCGCATGGGAAGGTTCTCACAAGATAAAATTTATTAAAAAGATGTTTTTATGGTCCTTTTAGGTGTTCACTATGTGAAAAAGATTATGAAAGTATTCAACATCTCTTCTGGGACTGTGAGTTCACTAAACAAGTCTGGTTCATTTTCTTTCAAGAGTTAGATGGGAAAGTTCGATGGACAACTAGCTTTCATCCTCTAATGGAAAAATGGGAAAAGTATTATCAAGGCTCCTTTCAAAGAAAATATATATTAAAAATAGCCTAGAAGGCCTCCCCCAAATATGTATGTTGGTAGATATGGATAGCAAGGAATCAAGAGATATTTCAGCAAAAGAAAACATCGCCTCAAAGAGTCACTAGCAAGGTAGTTACTCAACTCTCATAAATTGTAAAATCAAAAAGATTGAGTGAGGAGGATAAAGATTTATGGAGTGAAGAGGAAAAAAGGTGTTTCTCAACATTTAATCTATGGTTAATCCAAAGGGTTAAGACTCATCATCGATCACACTAGCAGCTTCATTCCCCATCCTTCAATCTTGCATCATGACTTTGCTCTCAATCTTTCCATACTCTCTTTTTTGATGGAGCTTCAAAGGGAAATCTAGGGGAGGCAGGTACGGGGGGGTTCTCATAGACCCCAAGGGAAATAAATTCTTAGAGTATTATTGGAATTTGGGAATAGAAACTAATAATAGAGCAAAAGCCTACACTCTATTTCAGGGAATATTATTAGACACACAGAAGAAAATCAATACGTTGAATGTGGAAGAGGACTCCAAAGTGATTATCAGTATTTTGATCTCAAGTTCATCACTGAAGGATATTGTTCTAAAGAAAATTATGGATCAAAACCAGCTTCTCTCGAGTGATATCCACATGAGATTTTTCCATGTCTTTAGGCATAATAATTCTGAAGCGAACGTTCTTGCCAATTGGGCAATTGGAAAATCCCCTAGTATTTTGGGGGTAAATAGCGAGGAGTCTTATTCTCCTTTACCATGATCAAGGGCCCACTTATTTCTCCATTTTCAAGGATGCATGTATGGTGTGTGGGAGGTGGTGGAAGTCTCATGGCATTTGTTTGTGCTCGCGGAAGTTGATAATATGGCAGATGGGAAGGGTAAGGGAGAGAACTCGATTTTTGCATGTGAGAATGACCTCCTGGGAAATGGATTCGAGAGGAAGGTACATGAACTCCGATGAGAGAGAAGCCTAGTGCAGATTATTTCTTTTGGTGAATTGTGGGATGGTACGTCCATGGCTTCGTCAATTGGTTCAGAGAAATGCAGTTGTCACCAAGCGATCTTCTAATGTATTGAAGGACAGTCGAATATGCTTAAGTCAGCTTGGGAAGGTACAAGCCTCGGTGTGAATTAATGGCTCCAGGAACATTCACTCGAGTTATGAGATTGAGTGGCTTTGCGGTGGAAAAATGGTTAAATCTGGAGCAGCAATAGACGGAGAGAATAACAATTGGAGTGTTTGTAGTATTGTTGCTCTGGTGGGTTTTCTATGGTGGGAAGTGATATTATACACTCGGGGTCCAATTTACCTGGGTCATTTTCTCTGTGTGTTGGGGTGGAAAGTAAGTCAGGCCAATTTATTATTGTCTGAATTAGGAGGAGGAGGGACAGTATTTGAATCGGGTGATCCTGGAAGATTCAACATGGTTAGAATGAATTTGTAAGGAAGTGGTGAAAAGCGATCTTCTGGGAGAGAAATCAAAGAGTCTGAGGAAGAAGACCATCAACAACTTAAGATATGGGTGGGCGAATTAAGCTCTGTTGTCTCTTTTGTCTTGGAAACACTTTCTCAACATCGTAATTAGATCGGCCAGATGCAGGATGAAATGCATGCTTTGTGAATCCAGAATGAGGATATGAAATCCAAATTTGAGCATTTGGAAAGGAACAATAAGCATTCCTCTCCAGCAGGAAGCTTCAACCAGGAATCAAGGAATGACTCAGCAGCATATGTTTGTCCACTCCCATATCTCAATGAGCCCTTGGCAAAGGATAGAGAGTAAGAAGGAGTGTCAGACATCAAGAAATAACTTGGTAATTAATTAATCTCAATATGCAATCTCCATGTTTTATTTTTGTATATGTATCAATGGTATCTTCTACCAGATATACTCTTTTCATAACAGTAGTAGGCTAAATCTATGGAGAATTAGTACAGGAATAGATATAGTCACTATAGAACCAACAATGCAATAGTTTTTAGAAGTTTTTGGGCATCTATGAAACTGATATTGTTCTCAGTGGTCTTGACCACACCCTTTTAATGATATAAAATTCTCCAGTTTTTGTGAAAAAAAAAAAAAATATATATATATATATATATATATATATAGATATTAATTTCTATCTTTTGTAGAACATGCTACCAAGTTTGATCCTCCAAGAGGGTATCTTTCAAGAAGTCTCACTTTAGATCTATATTGTTGTGTAGGTCTATATTCCACAACCTTTCCTATAAGGCTATGAATACAACGATGGAGAAGGAGAATCCACTTATTGAAATTCCTCGACCTATGGTTACTATCATGGGGAGGTCTGAAGGAAGGAAGGAAGCTTAACTCATGAAAAGTCGTTGAAATATTTGGAAAAGTCATTGATGTATATGATTTTCATGTACTTGTCCCAAAGCTTGATGTTGCAATTGAGAGTATAATGGAGACATTTTTTGTCTTGGACTAGATGATCAATGATAATCATGTGTTAGTGGATATTCAGCTGGAAACTCAAATGTATTGTGATAGTATTTGAATTTTAATATTTTTTATATATAAAATTTATGTAGTTCAAATATATATATGTGTACTTGATCTTATTTATAGTATTGCTAATTAATGTTGCAAGTTTACATGACGTTTATATAAATTTATTTTTTTCCACTAATACAATTGCATATATGAAATCTTTATTTATTGTTTAAGTACATAATTTTATATATAATTTGTTTCGTTGTTATTAGATCAGCATCAACATTGTATGACATTTTTTTAAATGATTTACATCATATTAATTTATATTGAACAACAATGAATAAAGAAAATAAAATATATATAAAACTACTAAATTAGGAATAAATATAACCAGAGATACTACTATTATTGTAGTTTCGTTATAACGGACTAGGATTATATTATTTGCATAGTGCTTTATAACTTGACTAAATATATGAGAAAAATGATAAAAAATAATGACTAAATAAACTAATAATTATGCTACAAGATGACAACAATTAATGACAAATTAAACTAGAAAGTGTACTACAAAATGGTTACAATTAATGCCCAAATAAACAAATAAATGTACTACAAAATGGTGACAATCAATGACCAAACAAACCAGTAAATGTACTGCAAAATGGTGACAATCAATGACCAAATAAACGAGTAAATGCATCTACAAAATTGTGGCAATTAATGACCAAATAAACAAGTAAATATATTACAAGATGATTAATCAAGTCAACCAATTAACGACTAATTAAAAATGACTAAAAGTTAGTCAAGCGAAAAGAGACTGCTAATTTGTTGTTAATAGTCGTATATATATTATTTTTAGTTGTTTTTTTAGTAACAAATATCTCATTTTGTACTAGTGTTGAGGGATGCTAAGGAGCATGTTGAGGCTCCTAGGAGTACATTCAAGGAGAGGAGGCATCTGACGAATTTTTCAAACTATATGGCGCTATTGAGTTGCATCATTGATTCTGACGCTTCCAGATTTTAGGAAGCAGCAGAAAAAAAAATTTGGAGGAATCCCATGGTGAGGGATGATGTGTGGGACATATTACCAAGACCAGAGAGAAATCCAGTTTCAGACAGCTCTTCAAGAATTTCCTTCCTCGCTAAGAGGGAGTGTTGATATTTGTAGCATCGGACAAGAACTTCCGCACAAGTCTAGTGTCAAATGTGTGGAATTCGTCAAAAAAAAGGACCTTTATTATCTTTGTAATTCACTTTAATTAAAGATAATTATTAAAGTGAATATAATTTTATATTGAGTTGATTAATGTCTAATAAAATGTAAAGTATTTACATTAGTGATTTAGATACAATCTTTATCATTGATTGGGATTTAATCTCAACCATCAATCTCATTGAGAGATAAGGGATATGGAGATTTGGTCATCAACTCAAATTTATAAAATAAATACAAAGTGAAAAGAGAAGACATTGAGTGACTCACAGCGTGTTGAGACACAAAGAGTAAAAAGAAGGATTTTTTCTCAGTCTGGAGGAGGAGAGAACAAGCAGTAGCAGTAAGTGGAAGAACAACCTAGGAACCAGAAATTTGTGGAGGTCATACTATCCATAACAGAGGTAGAGTTCATATGATTTCTAAGGCCATACAACCACATGCAGGTCATACAACAACATATCTAAGTTTGAGAAACTATACAGAGGGTTTCTTCAATTGAGTTTATAGCATGGCCAGAATAGCTAGGTTTTGTTGTAAATTGATTATTTTCTCAATGGGTTATTTTCCTAGTACGGGAGCCCTTGTAAGCTTGGAGTAATTTAATAAAAATATGATCTTTGAAGAGCATAATTTTTTGTCTATGTGCTTGGGAATTTATTTTTCTTCCGTTGTTTAATTTCCAGTTAATTTTAGCCACTCTGTAACTATTCTATGGTTTGAATTTTCTGTTTAAAAATCTAGCAAGTAATTTTTGATTGAGATCATAAGGAAGTAATATACACAGGATTTAAATTTTGACAAAACCGGCTCCAAAAAAACTCAAACGAAAGAAAGAAATGTTTAAGCTTAGCATATAGCACAAGGTTTTGATGGTAGGCACAAAGCCACCATAGTTCACAACCTAGGAAAATTGGAGGAGAATGTTCGTCGGCGCAAATATGCCACTAATAGAAAGAAAATGGACAAGGACTTGGCTCACATCATCTTGGATATAGGATTTTCAAGAAGAAGGATCATCAACTACTGCTTCACCCTAAATATATACTACCATACCAAGGAAATAGTATCATGTCATATGGATTATGCCTCACATAGTTCTAACGAGCCCCTACTAAATTGAATAAAGGAAGACCTGCAACAACTCAATGAAAAATATTTTTTTTTGTTGCAAGCCATATAAGGCTCAAATATTGCTATAGAGTATGAGGATGAGTGAAAAATGGAAGGCCACCAGGATGGAGAGGACTCCCAATGCCTCATTTCTCTTGATGAAGAAGATGAATAGAAGGAAAAATCATGGGTTACCCTCTAGATCTAAGGCCTCAATTTACACATTTTATTTCTATATTGATCACGGCATGGGATTTAGTGGAGAGGGGCCAAGATACATCCAAGCCTGTTTTTTTTTGCTTCTACCAGAGTCCAATTTGGTTTCTTTTTTTTCTGTTAGGTTACAATGGCCAAGGGGTTAAGACAAACAAAAAAAAAATCATTTTTTTTATATGATATTATTCAAGCCAATAGAATTGACAAACTATTATAAAATATTCATTTTGAGAGCTTCTCGCCTAAATTCTATGATAGAATGTAAATGTTTTGATAACTAGTATATGTAAATAGATGACCTACCACTTATTATTTAAAAGAACTTCTATTGTTTAATTTTTTTAGATTTAGGGACAAAATTTTAAGACATAAGGTATATTGAGTACCTAACCACAACATATTTATAATTCTACATTATATTCTATCTACATGAGTTATTTAGTTTGTAATCTCATAATTCTATAACAATATTGCAATCCTAAGATTTTTCATTATTATGATATTTTAATATTTCTAAAATGGGCCACTAGAGAGGGTACCCACCTTCCTCTGTCGATTAGCATGAGGACATTTAGTTGTTTCTATTGTAAAACTTCCCTCACCAGTCTAGTTGAGTAGGAAAATTCCTAATAAATAATTAGTATGTTTTCTGTAAGGAAGTTAATTAATAAAAAGTGAAACAGTGCTTGTCAATCAGAAATAAAAGCAGCAAGTCTCTTGATGTTGTTGTAAACAAAAATCATCTGGTCTAATAAAAAGGGTGTCTTCTTGATAAAATACAAGAAATGGTCACTTACTTCTAATTTCTAGTGTTCCTCTCTTTCATTCTCTGTGTATTTGTATTTGTGTAGAGTTTTATTATTGTGTGCCAGTCTATTTAGTTGTTGCATTTTTAATTTTGCAGATAGAGTTGCGGATCAATTGGTATCAGAGTCTGGATCCAAGCCAGCTTATGTGCAGCCACGGAATTTAGAAGAGAGGCCATCCAACCAAAAAAAAAATCTTCGAGCCAAACGTCCTTCTCAGGACTTCCAGTGTNCAACATGTTTATCTTTCACCATTCTCCACACGCCCTCTTCAAGGTACCGGGTGCCTTCTCAGTGTGCTCCAGAGTATAGTAATTCTCAGCATAGCATCCAGTGACAAATTGGCATCCATGGTGAATGAAAATTATGGTGTCATGAAAAGATATGTTTATAGAGGATTTTGCATCCACTGTCATAGCTCCAATTCATGATTTAATGATGGCTCTCCAGGAGATACTCTGTCTGCAACAGTGCAGAGATCCAACACCCATGTAGCTCAATACGCGCTTCCAATTACCGAAGTTTGTGGGCCAAATGAATGGTGAGACTGTTGACTCTTGGCTTTGCAGTATTTCCACATACTTCCATACATGTCCAGAGGTGACAGAAGACATGAAGCTTCAAATCGTCAGTCTACAACTCGAGGGAGTTTCATAGAAATGGTGGGACACTCAGTTGGAGAATTATTCTTGGGTCATGGATAGAGGTGACTTGGTTGAGACATAGAAGCCACACATTATGACATGGGATGGATTCTTCCAGGCTCTCAGAAAGTGCTTCTACCTGCCAGGCTATTGCCAAAACCTCCTATCTAGATGGTTGCAGCTCTGTCAACTTGCCAATCAGTTGGTCCAGGGATACATCGACATATTCTACAAACTGCACATCCAACACCACATCACCGATGTTGGGCACTTTAATTGTCTAAATGAATAGAGAGTTAAGGTGTTCAATATAAATTGTCAACCCAAGGAAGTATGTTATTTCAAGATAATTGTGCACAGTCTATGCTAGATTATGGAAGCAACACTAATATAATTGTAGTAGGGAAAAAGAAACAAAATTTATTACTAACACAATTATGCTGACACAGCTGGAGTTCTACAGAATTGAAATCACAATTTGAAATCTAAACCGATGAATGTATAAGAATTTTGGATTACCTACTCTAATCTAGCTTTCTATTTTACTTTTGCAGGAAGAAGTTCTCTACTAATTGCAGAAGGAAATCTACTTATTGCCAGAAAGTAATCCACACTTTTATTTTATTTTATTTGAAAACAAGATTTTAATCTAATGCAGAAAAAGGGAAAGCAGTTCTCCAACAGTGTTCAGCAATTGACTTTTAATTCTCATGAGACAGATTTATGCGCATCTAACAGGAAAGAACTAGACTGTAACATCAACTGTATTCTAGAATTGTTTAACAGATAAACCATTCACATTAAAACAACTATTCTGGAATTCAAAATAGAGGGGAATCTGTGAGGAAGGTGGGCCCTTTCCTTCTCACTAAATCCTCTCAAATAAATAGACTACAATCTGCTAAAGAAATTCAATCCACTCTTCTATTCATTTGCCAAAATATTGTGTACAATAAACTTTACTTCACTTCACTTTTTCACAGTCAGAATCCCCCCCCCCGACCTCTGATTACAAAATCTCTGCTATTTAAATTCAGAGTCATTCAGTTAAAACCAAAATCAGAACATCCTTGAGAATCCATGATTCTCAAGCTGTTCATATGATATCATTAATACAAGATCTAGAACTAATCTTGTAAGTTGAAACATGTAACAGTAGGTGTAGCAGCTTTCAGGATTGGTGGCATTTGCTACAGCAGTCGTATAACAACAGAATCGGTGGCATTTGTTGCAGTAGTCATGTAACAGCAGATTTGGTGGCACCTGTTGAAACAGTCGTGTAACAGCTTCCAGGATTGGCGCATAACTGTAACAGCTTCCAATATTGGTGCATAGCTATAACAGTTGGTGTAACAACAGCGACCATTCTTTAAGACTTGGTTGTTCTATTCATTTCAATCATTAGTTGAATCATTTTATAGGTAAAACATGTGAACGTTACCAATCAAACATGCTAAGTAAATGAAAATATAAAAGAAAGATAAATGATTCATACCTTATAGTAGGGTCTTAGCACACATTATAGTAGGCATTAGCTTAGAGATGAGCAGTTTGAATAGGCAAAAGATGTGATGAAAAAGGGACATTTTTGGGTCCTAGCATGCCCCCCAACTGAAGACATTGCATGTCCTCATGCAAAACAAATTCAAACCTTACTTTGTAGCTGAATTAGGGAACTGGTTCCTCCAATGCAAAATTGCTAAGATAAATTGATAAGTGCATGTATGGAAAAATGTTGTGCTAAAAAGAAAATATGTGGTGTTAACAATCTGTCTGTGTTTCTTTGTCTTAAAGAAAAAAATCAGTTTGAGTTTCTTGACTAAAAACACGTGAGGAAAACAGGGGTTCTTGTTTGAAAGTTGTTGGTAAACCAACAGTTGCCTTATGACGTTGAGATCTCCTCAGTTGTGTTGTTCTATGTGTAGCAGTAAGTGCATGTTCAGTCTTGACTAAGAGAGTTGTTGGACCTCCAACAACTGGCACTTTTACTACCTTATAACCTGCCTCAAAGTATATGTTTCCACACTCAAAGCACATGAGTTATTTATTTCTATCCATAACAGCTTTTGTCAGTGCTAGGATGTCCAAAGTAATCCCTTCTGGATTCTTTTGTCGAGCAGTCTCTAATTCTTGTTTCAGGGTATTTAACTCTTCTTTGAGGCTTTCATTCTCTGTTATGAGTGCAGTTATTTTGGAGTTTTCTGTATGGCTTATCTTTTTCTCAATTTGGGCAAATAGTTGGGCAAGTGGTACATCCTTAGAACTATTTGTAATTGGTTCTTGTGGAGCAGTTATACTATCAATAGTTGTTTCTGGTGGAACAGTTGTTTCTTATGTAATAGTTGGGTTTGTCATGATTGTTTCCTGTGGAACAGTCTCGTCTTGGATAGTTGGTTCTTGAGTAACAGCTTCATTCTGCCTGACTTGTCCTTGTATACCCATCCCATTGTTTGCAGGTGTCTCTACTAGCACTGTTAGTTCACTGGAAGAGACTAGTTCTTGTGTGACAGTCTCTTCATCAATCATATAGGATAATGGATAAAGAATAGGAATAGCATGTTCCATAGCTTGCCATCCAACTGCTGCTTCCGTAAAGCTGGTAGACCTGGTTTTTCTCCTAGGTAAAATAGAAACAAAAGCAGAGGCTTTCTTCTTCGTTGCTGGAGGAGGAACAGGTTGTTCTTCCTCAACCACACAAGTAGGAAATTCAAGTATACCTAGGTCTGCTATGATCTGGACATTGTTACTTGACGTATGATGCATAGAATCATCAAGTGGAGCCGATGATTCTGCTACGATTGGAGTACATTCAGTCTGAATTGAGAGAATAGTCGCTTGCAGTTTTGGGCACAAAGTAAAACCTGGTATATGTATCTCTATAGAGTTCTCTGTCACGGCAGTAGAAGGGTTCTGAGTTGTTGTTGATATAATTGGGTCCAGGTCTTTCCGACATTTTCTCTTGAATGGATGTTTTCTTTTCTGAGATAATCTTCTGGCAGTGATAGTAGGGCTTGGAATAGTTGTTGCAGCAATAGGTGGCTCTGTCGGTGAAACAGCAGAAGGGGTAGTCAGACTTGTTGCGGCAGTGGACTGTTCTGACCTTATGTGCTTCCTAGGTGATGCAGATATAGGAATAGGAGTTCTCTGTTTAGGAGCAGGGGGTAATTTTTCAATAACATCTGTTGCGGCCAAGGGTTGGGATGCATGGCTCGGTGTAATAGCTGGTTGTTCCTCATTTTGAGAAACCACAGCTACAGGTTGTGTCAATTCACTTCCATCAAGGCTTGTCTAGTTGGTGCTAGGATGGTCGCGGGTTGTGCGTTTACTTCTCTGGGTCGTCTTACGGGCAGCAACAGTAGGGGTTTGGACTGTTGTTGCAACCGAGGGTAGAGACTCAGGAAGAGGTCCAATCCTATCTGTAGGTATAGAAGGTGGCTAGTCTGCTACAGCAGGTAATGGGTTATTGGAAATGCCCATACCTTTGTGAATTAATAGTCCGATGAGTATGTGATTTGAAAGGCAGTTCTTGGGGGTTTTTGATTTTTTTACAAAATAAGCCATGTTATTCAATGAATGGGTGAGATAATAAGGAATGTTTATGAATTTATGATGTCGCAGATGTGATAATAAGATGAAATCAAAAAAATAAACAACTTGGTACCTACCTTCACAGGTAATGAACCTTTTGACGAATTCTGCAACTTTCCCTCAGGGCTCTGGTAAGGAATTGACATCCGCACCTCGGCCTTTTGTCTGAATTTGCTCATTGTCAACGAGGAAAGCCTTCTGAGCATCTAGAAGATGTGTTTTTCTGTTAAACCATCGGTCTCCTATTGTTGGCAACCCTGTGACAGTAGCAATGCTTTCTTCTGATACTGGAATCCTTACCCCATTCACCATTGAATATCCTTTGGTGAGATTTTGACTAAACTCCAATACCTCATCCTCATTAAACCCCTGCAGCTTCTTAAAATACGATATCCAGCCGGCCTGCAGAAATATTTGGTAGGCCTCTGGGTGTAACAGCAAAGTTTCCAAATTTGCGAG
>JASDQU010947343.1:36698-52246 GCA_032191745.1 Picea mariana
TTTTTAAAAACTTAAAATTTTACTCTTTTATTATGTTTATGAAAATATAATTTTTAATTAAAATATTATTAAAAATTAATTTTTAAATATATAAAATTTTACTTTGAAGTGATAAATATCTTCTTCTTTGAAAAGATTTGTCAGATAAAAAAATTAAAATTAATAAAAAAAAAAAAAAACAATTCATAAATCTAGGAAGCTGAGGAGGGTAAGGTGGCCCTAGATAACGGTGAGCGCTATCAGCCATGCAGGAGATCAATAATTGGGACTCCTGCATGGTACACCCCCATGCATCCATATCATGGACATGCTCCTTTTCCGACATTGTCCATTCACCGATTTTCGACATTGTCCATTCACCGACATTGTCCATATTATTAATATTTTTATAGATAAAGTATAGATATCAATGAATTTAATAACGAGGCTTTGGTTTGACCCTGATATATTATAATTTAAAACTACTAATAAGATCTAAATTTGTTTGGTTATTAGGTGTTGGCTTGATCACCTATTTACTATAGTTTAAATAAACTCAAGCAAGCTCTAACTCTACATAATTATTTGTTAAAAGTTTAGTGGATATGAGCTCGAATTTTTCAAGGTCCTGATGCTTATAACTATTCTCAATCTCATTGTAATTAGGTTCACCAATAATTACACCAATTGGTACAAAGTGCATTCTACAACTTGGGTCATGGTAGAATTATCCCTCAACTCTTCATGCATGTGTGGATGTGTTACATTGACATGCACAAATTGTATATGTAGATCTCTTGCAAGTGATTGATGTATTGAATAATGAAACTRTAGATATGCAATCTCACACAAACAACTATGTATAAAAGATTGAAACTCCATATRTGCAACCTCATTTAAATATATGTGTTCTAGTAGTAAAAATATCTTCTAAGGAACTATCGTCCTTACATTTTTCATGTCACYATCTTTCATAATTGACTCGACACACATTGAGATCCCACTCCATCCTAGACCTCTTATCTATGTTAAATATATTCTACAATTCAAAGCTTAGGKCACAATCAAASTAAAGGTTCATTGTGATGTATTACTCACTTTCTCAATGTGAAATGTTAGGAACTATGACTCTTCACATCTATCATCGTAGACACTTAGTCGAGTATACTCGTGTATCTTTATATCTCTTCTTTTCTCATATTTCTCCAACACCTTCTTAAGCTAATTCAATATGTGCTTACTTCCCTATTTTTAGGGCTACTTTAGGTATTCCCTTTCTCTTTTTATATATTTGAGTTTCTAATTTTTATTGACCAAGTTTGGTCACTTGTAGACATTAATATTAAATTCATTTTTCCACTAGGGTTTGACTTGTTGGTCAAGAGGGGGTGTGTTGTTCCCCATGTGTGGTATGTTTATTCCTAATTCCATCCATAACCATTTTTCCACATTGAATGTGTGGAACTAATTACTTGAGACTCTTCTTTGAATGTTGTAAGTTGACTACAACATGTTATGTGCATCTTGATGAGTGCGAATTTATGCAAAAAGGAGTAAATTACTATTATTATTTTATTAATGCTTATGGCCAATCCAATCAAGTGGGAGTTTTTTTTAGTACGAGAGTTAATTACAATTATTCAGGGTTCTATGATAAGAGAAAATTATAGAAAAAAAAGTAAACTACTATTTTTCATGGATGCTTCAATCAACATAAGCAAGGGGCACTTTTTCGTAGTATGAGAATTAATTACAATTATTTACGATATGGCAGAGTTGTATGTAATTATTCTTGGTTATTTAATGCATATTGTTCTCTGGATTGAGGGTCTTCTCTTCCCCGGTACAAGAAATAGTGGCGGTGGTGGTAGTCATGAAGCTAGTTGTTTGGAAGTTGGCTTCCATATATGCACATTTATGGAAGTTGGCTTATTTATATGCACATTTAGAGAACCAAACTTTTGTATATGCRCATAAATTGAAGTGCCTACATATATACGCATTTACCGAAGGAGGATTCYCTAAATACACTATATAGAAGTTTGTTTATATATGCACACTCACAAAAGTTGGCTTCCATAAATGCGCATATACGGAAGCTGACCAGTTCCATATATGTCCATATACGAGAGACACATATACAAAAGTCATCTTTTGTAACTGTCCATTTACAAAATAACTTCCACATATGCRCATATATAGAAGCCAAMTTCCATATATGTGCATATATAGAAGCCAACTTCCATATATGTGCATTTATAGAATCCAACTTCTACATATCTGCATTTCCAGAAGCCAACTTCCACATATGCACATTTACTGTAGTTGGCTTCCGTATATGCACATTTATGGAAGGCAACTTCTGTATATGTGTATATATGGATGTGCTTCTATATATGCACATTTATAGAAGGTGGCTTCCATAAATGTGTATTTATGAAAGGCAGCTTCCACATATGTGCATTTACGAAAGTTGGCTTTCATATAAGTGCATTTATGGAAGGATAATTCTGTATATGTGCATATATAGATGGCGTATACTAAGCCCCATGTAGGAGCCCAATCATCGGGAGTCCTTAATGGTGCACCCGTGCGGGTATCTCTGGCGGACTAGGTATGGATTTTCGGAGATTGACAGTTGCCATCCATTTTTGCGTTCCATCGACTTTGCCAAGTTTTCTGGGCAAGTACTATCCCATCCATACATACTCCATCACGATCACATCTGAAAATAATCTCATCCATTGATCTCCATTAAAATATTCCCATAGGATATAAAATATGGATGGATGACCAATACAGTGCACATTGATGTCATGATCATTTGAATTTTGAATTTAGTAAAGGCGCTAGGTTTTCATATTTGAATTTCACAAATATGGGCGTTCAATATTTTTTCATTAATAGAGAGTGGACAATGGAATCATGAGCTTTTCTAGCTTAAAATTCCTCATCTTAGATTCAATGTCGAGTCAGTTCTCGACTTAGGTGGAGGCCTTTTTGGAGCATTGCAAGATTGCAAGATTCGCTTCTCCTTGACATTGATATTGCAGGTGGAATACTTCGTGTTTCCTGGGCTTCGTGTTTCCATGGAGACCATATTCAAGTGGAATCTTTCCCATTTCCTTCTCATCTCTTGGACAATATACTTTTGAAAGATTATGTGGCCTTTTAGAATTCAAAGTGTTTCATTAATGTTGCGGTGTTTATAGTAGCAGTGTTATCCCCTCCTGTAATAGTAGAGAATACGAATGGGTTAAAGGTGGGTTACTACCCTCATAGGTGGTCGAAGATGGAGGGAATTGTAAGTGCAGTTGTGACCAAAGCAATGAAAGAAAATCCTAGTGTTGCAGCTTCTCTCATCGGGATGCATTTCGCGATTCCCGTTGCAATGTTCACGGGACTTCAACCCATGAAACCTCGATATGGATTCTCATGTAAATCCGATGGTCCTTGTGGCTCATATCTATGGTCCTGCTCCTCTTGA
This sequence comes from Picea mariana, assembly GCA_032191745.1. Classification (NCBI taxonomy): domain Eukaryota; kingdom Viridiplantae; phylum Streptophyta; class Pinopsida; order Pinales; family Pinaceae; genus Picea; species Picea mariana. The sequence continues at coordinate 40,165 of JASDQU010947343.1, forward strand.
GCTTTGAAACTCTCGGGAATACCTGCGGTATCCCTCCTGCTCTTCCGCGAGATCTAACGGCTCATGGAATTTCGCGAATCTTTCTCTGAGAATTCTGACCGTCCGTTCCTTTCCCGACGAACTCTGCAGAATAGACCAAGTGTTCCTTTGTGGAACTCATCCACCTGTGATGCAAGCTTATCGACGGCTTCGTAACACTTCCAGTCGCAATTTACCTGTGATGTCCTTCAACAACTTCGAAAGCCTTATCCTTCCTGAGCTTTTCCCGGGCTTCAAGTCCTCAAAAAGAAAATCTCTTTCTCGCACTCCTTGCGGAAAACCTCCAACACCTACAAGTGTTTGGATTTTATTCGACTCTGCGCACTCCTACAGCAGTAGTCTTTCAATTGCTTGCTCAGGTTCACAACCCTGAGACTTTCCCCGGCCTGCGCACTCCTTGCACAACTCCTGTGCCTGATTGCACCTTTGCGTGAATGAGAACAAAAGGTAACTGTCTGAATCCTCTGTCAACGCACTCCTTGCGGACAATTCAACTGCACTCCTTGTAGGAAATCTCTCTCTCAGATAGAAAAACAATTGAAACTCATTCCTACTTCCTCTCAGACTTCAATCTCAAAACATGAAATCATATACACAGCACATACAACAAATGTATAACAGGAAGTAAACATTCATGAGCATATCAAGGAACATACATTCACAGAGAATAACACGACACCATGAATTTGAATCAAACTCTTCTATTAATCCAAATATCTGTACATGGGTGATTTTACACAGCTCTCTGCATGCTCTATGCTCTCTTTCTCATAATCAGGCTCATACTAATGTTACAATGATACAAGTGAGGGCGTCTATATCCTATTTTCCTTTTGCGTTCTAAAGCTGTCTAATCTACACATTCAATTCTATCTACTTACATTTATTATCATAAATGCCTCCATCTACTTAAGGACGAGAGTGAATCGCTCAAGGTTCATTACATTATACAAGTGCGCCTTCATTTAATTGTCACATTTATGTTTGGCGCATGTAACTTTTAAGAGAAATTCAAAAATTTTGGCTGGACTTGTCGAGCTGTCCTTCGCTACCGCGTTGGCTTGCTTGATGTTGGCGATGCTCCTGCATCATACTCCCTCGCTTGAAAATTTTCATGGGCTCCTGTCCATGAGCTCTTGCACGGTCTATCCATGCCTCTGTATCTCTGCTTCATCCTCCCAGCTGGCATCTTCAACTGGATGGCCTTTCCACTTGACCAAATACTCAAAGTATTCTTTCCTCCTAGTCTTTTTGCTCACTTTCTTGTCCAGTATGCACTCCATCTGCGGCTTTTCTGCAACTGGCATGTGCTTTCGCCACCGAATGTCTGGCTGCTCATTTTCTGCTCCTGCTTCCTCAGCCTTATATGGGTACAAATCCGAGACATTGAATATCGGAGGAATTTCAATTCCCTCCGGTAATTCAATCTCGTAAGCGTTCGCCCCAAATTTTCTCAAGACCTTGCAGGGTTTGATTTTCTTCATCTTCAGTTTATTGTATGTTCCTCTCGGGAACCTTTCCTTCCATAGATGTGCCAGAATCAAGTCACCAACTTCGAACTGAAGTTATCTTTTTTGTTGATCTTCCCTGCATTTATACTCCTGACTTGAACTCTGCAATCGGTCCTTCACCTGGCTGTGAAGTTCCTTCATTGCCTCTGCAAAATCTTCTGCGCTTGCGCTCCTAGTTCCATTTAGTTCTAAATCCCTTAATTTAGAAATCCCTCTCGGCTGCATGCCATAAACAATCTGAAATGGACTCTGGCATGTGCTTCTGTTTACTGAGTCGTTATACGCAAACTCTGCCTGTGGTAATATATTGTCCCACTGGCTGTGGTGCTCCGTCACCAAGCTTCTCAGCAAGTCTCCCAGACTCCTATTCACCACTTCTGTTTGTCCATCCGTCTGAGGGTGATAAGCTAAACTAAAAGCCAAGTTAGTTCCCAGCTTCTTCCACAATGTCCTCCAAAAGTGTCCCATGAACTTCGCGTCTCTGTCCGAAACTATGCTTTTCGGTAGGCTGTGAAGTTGAATGACTTCTTTGAAAAACAGGTTCGCAATGTGAGTTGCGTCACTGGTTTTCTGACATGGGATAAAATGTGCCATTTTGGAAAATCTATCCACCACCACAAAGATTGAGTCAAATCCTCTTTGTGTTCTTGGCAATCCCAGTATGAAATCCATGCTGATTTCATCCCATGGTTTCTCAGGTATGGGCAATGGTTGATAAAAACATGCACTCTGCCTCCTTCCCTTCGAATGCTGACAAATCCTGCATCTGTCCACAAATTTCTTGACCTCTGATCGCATCCCTGGCCAAAAATATGACTCGCTCAACTTTGTGAACGTCTTTTCATGAACGAAGTCACCGACCAATCCTCCACTGTGTTTCTCCTTCAGTAGATTCTTCCTCATGGAGCATTTCGGAATACACAGTTGATTGCCCTTGAACAACAATCCCTCCTGGATCATGTATTCTACCCACTGGATTTTATCTCTGAGAACTGGATTCTCAGCTGCTTCATACGCTTCCTTAAAATCTGGGTCATCTATGTACATGTCCCTGAGATCATCAAAACCCAATGTTTTGACTCTGAACTCCTGCAACAGCAAACACTTCCTGCTCAAAGCATCAGCCACTTTGTTAGCAGTACCAGAAATATGTTTAATCACAAATGTAAAGTTCTGCATATACTCTACCCATTTTACATGTCTCTGATTCAACTTCTCCTGTTGAGTCACAAACTGTAGTGCATGGTTGTCACTGGATAGGACAAATTCCTTCAGGATCAAGTAATGCCTCCACTTCTTCAATCCCTGCACAATGGCATAGAATTCCTTATCATATGTGGATTACTTCACCTTTGCTTTGTTCAGCTTCTCGCTGAAGTATGCTATCGGTCTGTCATCTTGACTCAAGACCGCTCTGATTGCAAATCCGCTTGCATCGCATTTCACCTAAAATGTTTTTCGGAAATCTGGCAACACCAGAACCGGTTGTTCCATGATCTTTCGTTTCAACAAATTGAAACTCTTTTCAGCCTCTTATGTCTAGTGAAAAGACTTATGTCTTTTTTTCATTGTGTCCATCATTGCTGCACTAATTCCACTGAAATTCTTGATGAATTTGCAGTAGAAACTGGCTAATCCGTGAAAAATCCTCACCTCAAAGATATTTTTGGGTGATGGCCAATTCTTGATCACTTCCACCTTATCTGGATCCATCCTCAATTTGTCTACAGAAATAACAAATCCCAGATAAATGAGCTCTGTCTTCATGAATGAAGATGTCTTCATGTTTATTAACAACTTCTCCTGTTGTAGCCTCTTCATTACTATAGCCAAATGCTTCAGATGCTCTGCCACCATTTTACTGAAAATCAGTATGTCATCCAAATACACAATGACAAATTTTCCGATGAAATCCTTCAGAAATTCATTCATCAACCTCACGAAGGTACTCGGCGCATTTGTTAAGCCAAACGACATAACAAGCCATTCATACAACCCTTCATTTATTTTGAAGCCTGTCTTCCATTCATCACCTTCTCTCATGCGAATTTGATGATATCCACTTTTCAAATCAATCTTTGAAAAGTACTTTGCTCCGCTTAAGAAATCCATCAGATCATCCATCCTTGGCAATGGAAATGTGTACCTGATGGTTATCTTGTTGATCGCCCTAGAGTCAATACACATCCTCCAGCCTTCGTCTTTCTTCGGACTAAGTACTGTTGAAACAACACATGGACTCAAGCTTTCTTGGACCAAACCTTTGTCCAACAAATCCTGGACTTGTCTTCTAACCTATTCATTCTCTTGTGGCATCAATCTGTACGCTTCTTTGTTTGGTAAACTGGCCCCTGGTATGAGATCAATATGATGACTCACACTCCTGATCAGTGGCAACGAACGAGGTAATTCGTCCACTACAATATCAGTGAACTCTTCCAGCAGTTCCTGAATTTATTTTGGTAAATCATCTACTCTTGTGCTGGTCAAAACAATCCTCCGTTTCCTGACCACAAAGAATTGCAGTTCTTCTTTCTTCTTTACCTCGGTAAGAAGTTCCTTCCCACTCATGAGAAGTACAGTGTTACTTACTTCAGGTTTTACCTCCTTATCCTTAATCGGAAGTAACATGTGAGTTCTCCCATTCTTCTCTAGGGTGTATGTGTTCATTCTCCCATCATGAATCACATTTCTGTCATATTGCCATGGTCTACCCAGCGATAGATGACAAATATCCATAGGAATAACATCACACAAGATTTTATCATTATATCCTCCTATCTTGAATTCAACTAAACATTGTTTAGTGACAGTTACCTGATGTCCATTTTGCAACCAAGAAATTATGTATGGGCTCAGATGATCAGTCGTCTCCAGCTCCAGCTTTTCCANCTCCTATCTTGAATTCAACTAAACATTGTTTAGTGACAGTTACCTGATGTCCCTTTTGCAACCAAGAAATTATGTACGGGATCGGATGATCCGTCGTCTCCAACTCCAGCTTTTCCACCATCTCGGTTGAAACGAGATTATCAGTGCTTCCCTTGTCTACAATGACCTTGCATACCCTGTCCCTGGTTTTGCAAGCAGTCCAAAAAAGTCTGGTTCTTTGGACTGAACTCTCCACCTCCTTCTCTGGTGTCAAAAGAGCTTTTCGCATCATCAACGATCTTCCACCTTCAGCATCTTCTGCCTCTACATCCCGCCTCTATGCTTCGGTGATGTGAGCTTCTCCTCCTTCTTTCTTTTTATCTAGACACTCATAAGACTTGTGCCCATTCTTTCCACATGTGAATCATTTTATCACTCCACCTCTTCCTCCTCCTCTACCTCTAGTATGAGGAAAAGTGTTGTTATCAGCATAATCTCCTCTCTGCTCAGTATGTTGTCCTCTCTGCTCAGCATATTTCCCTTGTTGTGAGGTTCCACCTCTCTCAGTTCGAGTCTGAGGTTTCTTCTAGTCTTCCTTGGGCTTCTGTTTTTTATCCTGGGCAAATAATTTTCCTTTGGGCTGACTTCTGCCTCGACCTCTTTGACTCTTCTTTCGGCTCAGCTTCTCTTCATCTTTCAGAGCCAATTGATAAGCATCTTCCACCGTTCGCATGGTTAACATGCTCATCTCATCTTGTATATCGTATCTCAAGCATTCATGTATCTGGCAACTTTCTCATCATTGCTCTCCCGATGACCTGCCCTAATGTTCAGTCTGTAGAACTCTTCAGCGTATTCTTTCACTGACATCAGTTTCTGTCTCAAGTTTTGCATCCTTCGAAACAGAGTGATCTGGTAGTCTCTGGGGATGAATTTTTCCTTCATCTTAGCAATCATCCTATCCCAGCTTTTGATCTTCTGCTTGCCCTTGTAGCGTCTGTCAGCTTGTAGTTCATCCCACCACAATGTTGCATGTCCTTTCAATCTTGTGACAGCATGTTTGACTTTCTTGTCCTCTTCAACTTCTTCATAGTCAGAGTATGTGTTTAGAGCTCTAATCTAGTCTAGAAGCCCCTCTGCATCCAAGTTTCCCTCATAAACTGGAATGTCCGTTTTCACTCTTGCACCCATCCTTGCAATAGCTTTGATCAAGCGTTCATTTGTTGCATCTTCGACTGCAACTTCCTCTTCTTCATGTCCAGCATCAAATTCGCTTTCGGAATCGCTATGATCCCCAGCACCGACTGTACACGTTTGTGCTGTTTCCATGTCTTTGAGTCTAGCTCGCAGATCACGCATCTCTCTTTCCATATCTAGATTCTGTATCTGCCTACCCCTTCTCCTCATCATTTCCCTCTCCTCTGGATCGGGTGATTGTCTATCTCTTCTTCTTAGCGGCATGATGAATCCTCTTCTTCTTTGCTATAGAAAGCAAAGAACCTTTATGTGCTCTGATACCAAACTGACGCCGACACACGTGCCCTTCACAACCCACGGGTCAAAAGGTCCACGTCAGCACAGGATTTTTCCTCTCACACGGCCCGAAGAACTCTGACGTTCTTCTATTTCCCTATCGGGAAATCTGCACCCACAACAACTCTCACGGGATCCCCTCTTCACACTTGGGGGTCTCAGACTTCGCAACTTCGCGAGGTCAGTGGTCGAGCATTGGACTCTCAAATCCCCAAACCCCGATATGGTCAATGCCGACCTTTTCCTTTTCCTATCGATAATTTCCCTATCGCGATTTTGGCACTCGCGATGTCGAACAACTTGTCTTACTGACTCCCGAATCCCGATATGCCAAAACTCCGACTCATGTGCGAGTTTTGACTTTTCAACACCTTTCACTTCATCGGCATTTCAGACTTCACGGTATCGCGAATCCTAATGCAAAGAGTTCGGAACTTCACCCTGTGAAGCTTCGAAATGGCGTGCCACCTGTCCACTGTCTGACTTCTCCGTGGCCCACACAATTCCACTTAGTTGTCGAGATATCGCGTTTTGCGATTTCGTGATTCTCGTTGCAATGTTCATGGGACTTCAACCCACAAAACCCCAATATGGAATCTCATGTAAATTCGACGGTCCTTGTGGCTCGGATATGCGTTCCTGCCCCTCCTGAGCTTTGAACCTCTCGGGAATACTTGTGGTATCCCTCCTGCTCTTCCGTGAGATCTAAGGGCTCACGTAATTTCACGAATCTCCCTCTGAGAATTCTGACCGTCTATTCCATTCCCGACGAATTCTGCAGAATAGACCAAGTGTTCCTCTGCGGAAATCGTCCACCTATGACGCAAACTTATCGATGCCTTCATAACACTTCCAGTCGCAATTTCCCTATGTTTTTCTTCAACAACTTCGAAAGCATTATCCTTCCTGAGCTTTTCCGGAGCTTCAAGTCCACAGAAAGAAAATCTCTTGCTCGCACTCCTTGCAGCAAACCTCCAACACCTACAAGTGTTTAGATTTTCTTCGACCCTGGGCACTCCTACAGCAGTAGTCTTTCAATTGCTTGCTCAGGTTCACAACCCTGAGACTTTCCCCGACCTGCGCACTCCTTGCGCAGCTCCTGTGCCTGATTGCACCTTTGTGTGAATGAGAACAAAAGGTAAATGTCTGAACCCTCTGTCAACGCACTCCTTGCGGACAATTCAACTGCACTCCTTGTAGGAAATCTCTCTCTTAGACAGAAAAACAATTGAAACTCATTCCTACTTCCTCTCAGACTTCAATCTCAAAACATGAAATCATATACACAACACATAAAACAAATGTATAACAGGAAGCAAACATTCATGAGCATATCAAGAAACATACTTTCACAGAGAATAACATGATGCCATGAATTTGAATCAAACTCTTCTATTAATCCAAATATGTGTACATGGGTGATTTTACACAGCTCTCTGCATGCTCTATGCTCTCTTTCTCATAATCAGGCTCATACTAATGTTACAATGATACAAGTGAGGGTGTCTATATCCCGTCTCCCTTTTGTGCGCTAAAATTGTCTAATCTACACATTCAATTCTATCTACTTACATTTATTATCATAAATGCCTCCATCTACTTAAGGACGAGAGCGAATCACTCAAGGTTCGTTACATTATACAAGTGTGCCTTCATTTAATTGCCACATTTATGTTTGGCGCATGTAACTTTTAAGAGAAATTCAAAATTTTTGGCTGGACTTGTCCAGTTGTCCTTCGCTTCCACGCTGGCTCGCTTGATGTTGGCGATGCTCCTGCATCAGAGAGCCACGAGTTTCACCACATCAAACATAGAAATGTGCAACACTCTTAACAGATCTAACTTGCATTCATGTTTAAATGCGTCAAAATTCAATTGCAAATTGGAAAATGTGCCAACGTGGATATACTCTTCACGATTGTCGGGACAGATTATACCTACTAAAAACACTTGTACGCAACTACAATAACAACATGCAAGCAGTCCTACTACTCCCTGCTCTTATGGCTAGAGCCACGAGTTTCACCACATCAAACATAGCAATGTCTATCACCTTAAACCTTACACTCTTAATAACATGTCTAACTCGCATTCATGTCTAAATGCGCCAACATTCAATTACAACATGGAAGATGTGCCAACGTGGGTCACGATTCCCAACAAAACTTGCCACCAAAACTTGTACGCAAAAAACCGGAGATCGTATGACTCAGTATAGTGTAAAAACAATATTCCACCTATCGAGCATGTTTTCACATGAGCGCCGCCATCGATTCCACCATAAGACTTTAACAAAATCATCGAATAGGGTTTTAGATAAATAGATTTTGAAATATTTAAAAAAATTAACAAAATTTAATTTATAAAGTTTAATTATTGGAAAATGGAAAAATTTTTTTGGTCAACGAAAACTCTTTGGCAGGGACTAATAAGAAATGTTGAGTAACATGGACAACCCAGATTTGGAATTTAAGATATCCATATGTATCTTTGGACTTTCTCCACTGGCCTTTTATGTTACATAATTTGGATTGGACCCACATAACTAGGTAAGAATGAAGAATCTTTATGCATAAGTAGTAGCTACCTTTTGTTTTACTATTGGGAGATTTTGTTTGATCTCGAATACTGGCTTTGGATAAAAAAAATTACTGCTTCTGCTTGATCTCGAATCCTGGTTATGAATCGCTTTCACTGGAGTAGACTTCACTTTTGGTGGATGAATCTTCACTTAAGTTTGCAATTTTTTCTGAATGGGCCTTCGCTGCTTTTCTTGCTCTCTAAATGTCAGATAGTTTTCTCTTTAATTTCCGGTCGGTACCGCTGGCGCTACTGTTTTCGTTTGATCTCAAAATTTGGGATTGCTCTTGTGCAAACACGGTTGGTAATTGAACCTTTGTATTGAGTGTTGGCAAAGGGGGCAAACCCAAGAATTTGGATTGTCGAACCTCGGTAGTGAATTATGGCAAAGGAGATTCCATGAGATTTGGTCGTTGGGCATTACAAGAAGCAGCGTTCCCCAACAAACCATGGGATTGTCCCATACAAACTTCGCATATGTTGATATCTTCACATATGCTGCATTTGAAAAATGACAATTCTGCCATTATTTCCTTATCGCATGCAACACATATCACACCAGGCCATGGACAATATTAGTTAGAAATTCAAACCCTCTAACCTAATCTACTCCTACAGCAGAATCAACTTATCACTCTTCTCTCATCTTCCAGCCCCTCTCATGAGAGAGTCGGGGTGGTCCTTGCTCTGATACCAAGTTAGAAATCGAGAGAGCAACCATTGCACAAGATTAACACACAATAATAGAATGTATTACACAAACAAATGGAGGTTACATATATAGCATCCAGATCACCGACTCCTAACAATCTAGATCCTAAGAAAGTGGATCTGATTAGCTAAAAATAGTTAACCTAGAAACTCACAGTTACAACAGCTAACTCACAGTTACAACAGCTGTAAGGCTAACTCACAGTTACGACAACCAACTCACAGTTACAACAACTAACTCACAGTTACAACAACTGTAAGGATAACTCACAGTTACAACAGCTGTAAGCATTATCTCTTACTAAAGTAAGCTTTATTCTAACACCCTCCCTTAAATTTTCTGTGTGTTTTGTGAGATTGTTGCGGGAGACTCTCCTTGTGAATAAAGGAGCACTGTGTAGGAGAAATGACGAGGGTATCGCTGCCTAGATATTTGCTAATCAAATTGTGAGAGGTTAGATGCCTGTGCATTCGTTGATCAGTGACAACTGCGTGGAAGAAAATAGATCCAGATCTGCTTTGGCGTTGACAACAGGGTTCGATTTTCTCTCTGCCGAAACTCTGATTCCTGCTGCAATGGGTGGACTTTATGTTCGGCAAGTGTTTGAGTTGGTTTGGTAGATTTGTTGTAGTGTTACATATAGTGTGATGTGATTTGTGTATGTTATATATATTATTATGTGTGGTGTGTGGTGAGTTTAAAGTTTTTATATAAGTGTTTATGTAAAAATAAGAACTTGTATCTTGATGCAAGCTGGTAGCCCCAGTTTCAAGTACAATGTTTTTATTGGAAGTCACCTTGTGTAAAGGAATGTTGAAGACATTCAGTATCCAAACTGTTCTTCTATATACTGAAGGATAGTCGAAAGAAAAAATCCGACAGATGAAGGCAAGTTAATAGAATGCATCAATAATTGGCACCTTTTATCACGGAAGCCCCGATGAGCTGAGTTGTCAAATTGTCCAGTATACAAGTGCTATAGTGATGGTCAGAAGCATTTTTACTTTAAATGTGTCAGTGGGTAGCTTGAATGTGTGGAGAAGAAAGAGCAGAAACCGGGTGATTGCAGAGTGAGTTTCAGTGCTGAGGAAGACCATATCAGATAGACAGATGAAAGTTCTAGTGTTGTAATTTATAAAGTAAGCATTAAGGGAGGGTGTTAGAATAAAGCTTACTTTAGTAAGAGATAATGCTTACAGCTCTGATACCAAGTTAGAAATTCAAACCCTCTAACCTAATCTACTCCTACAGTGGAATCAACTTATCACTCTTCTCTCATCTTCCAGCCCCTCTCATGAGAGAGTCAGGGTGGTCCTTGCTCTGATACCAACTTAGAAATCGAGAGAGAAGCCATTGCACAAGATTAACACACAATAATAGAATGTATTACATAGACAAATGGAGGTTACATATATAGCATCTAGATCATCGACTCCTAACAATATAGATCCTAAGAAAGTGGATCTGATTAGCTAAAAATAGTTAACCTAAAAACTCACAGTTACAACAGCTGTAAGGCTAACTCACAGTTACAACAGCTGTAAGGCTACTCACAGTTACAATTGTTGTAACTGTGAGTAGCCTTACAGCTATTGTAACTGTGAGTAGCCTTACAGCTGTTGTAACTATGAGTTAGCTGTTGTAACTGTGAGTTAGCGTTACGGCTGTTGTAACTGTGAGTTAGTTGTTGTAACTGTGAGTTTCTAGGTTAACTATTTTTAGCTAATTAGATCCACTTTCTTAGGATCTATATTGTTAGGAGTCAGTGATCTGGATTCTATATATGTAACCTCCATTTGTCTATGTAATACATTCTATTATTGTGTGTTAATCTTGTGCAATGGATGCTCTCTCGATTTCTAAGTTATTCTGCTGTGAACGACAGTAACAGATGTTGCGGGTGATGTTGAGAAGTGAAATTTGCGCCTTCTTGAAATATTCTCTTTATTATCTGTGTCAGTTCACTTCTTCTACTCCCTTCAATTAATTCCTCCGTTGTCTCTAGTTCGTGTGCAGAACGACTTGCACTATTCAGTACTAAATAATTTATAACATCCTTCCCCCTAGCTGTAGCCATATCCCCATTCTCATCCATTGCCACTATCCACACTGCAGCCTCTGGTATACTGCGGGAAATATTGTTAACAGGAAAAAGAGCCACTAACAGTTTTCTGAGTATACTGCGGGAAATCTCTTCCTTCGGTCACCAGCAATGCTCTCAGCGATTCAAAATTATTTTTCTCTGGAGTTCTTAGCTGTTTCTTGATACGGAGACGAGTCTCTGATTTGGGGGTGATTTGTTTGAGAAAACCTGAAATATTCTTCCATCTAGAAAAATTCTTAATGCCCTTGTTGTCTTCGTCCACAGTTGTACTAACCACGTAATCACCCTGCAATTCGGTGGAGCCTACAACTTCGGAAAGTATTCTTTGAAAAGCCAAAAGAATTTTGATGCTCTTACAAGACAAACTTAGAGCTATGCCTTTCAGCTCTAGTATGCGTTCTTGATTATCTAAAGACACCAGGTTTGTGCTGTAGTTCGTGATATGAATGATTTGGAGGTCTAATGAAGAGTTATGCAGTGCCTTAATGTTTCCCACCACTTGTTCCCATCCCTCCTCTGAAACATGGTGGTCAAAAACAAAAACCAGCGTCGTGTTTGGAACGAGAGTGGATGGCCTAATTTTGCAACCATAAGCATTGAACAAGAGACATTCATCACTAAAAACCATGGATGCTGCCTTTCTCATCATCTCTTTCTCAGCATCACCATCAGCCTTTGCGTGTCAATTACAAAAAGGATAGTCAATTAACAAACCAAAGTACTCGCATGTAA
>JASDQU010947343.1:74661-85339 GCA_032191745.1 Picea mariana
AAAGTATATTGCAGCGTCATCAACATGTACACAATTAATCTGGATGGAAAGATTGTTTGAAGACTTAGGAATGAAAGTCAATAAGCCAATCAAAGTCTATTGTGACAATCAAAGCACTATCTCCATGAAAAAGAATCATGTATATCATAGCAAGAGAAAACATATTGACATTCTACATCACTTCATTAGAGAGCTTGTCCAACAAGAATTTATCTCTTTTGAATTTTGTAAATCTAAATATCAACTTGAAGACATTTTTACTAAGGCTCTTCCAAAGGATCGATTGGAGAAACTCAGATCACTGTTGGGAATCCAAAAAATTGACATCAAGGGGGAGAGTGAAAAGTGTGATGCTAAGTTTTAGGAATGCATTAACCTCACCATTTCCAGTTGTGAAACTAACTCTGCCACTTGTTGATCAACTACTGCCACGTTTTCCCTTCCTTATCCGTTGCGTTGGGTTTTCAATTTGTTATTTAAATGATAGGTTATTTTCTGCAAACAATTTTTTGAATGTATATTTTGTTTGAGAAAGTATCTTTGTGTCCTGTTGTAGAGGCCTTTCTTTGGAACCTTGTGGATTAGAGGATGCTCTGTTTCCTTTTTTTTTATTTATAGTCTGTAACAGAGGTACTTGTTGAGGAAAATATATGAAATGATCTTACTAAAGCATTTTCAGATTCTTCTTGGCTAAAGAAAAATGCAAGGGAATATCACCCTATGTTTATAGCCAACAAAAATAACATCCTAACTCATAAGTATTAATTACCAGTGCTTAGGCTAGTCTTTTATCAATAAAAAGCTTGCTGGAAATTTATTTTTTTATGTAATTTTCTGAATATAACAGTTGTTGAAATGAATGTAAAGACAGAAGTAAAGACACCAAGATGATAATCAAGATAGATGAGACATAAAGAAATCCTTTATTTCATTCCAATTCACCAAAGAGTCATTTTATTTACAAAATCTCATACCGAAATTTTGGACCAAAGTCAAACTTAGACATCCCCAATGAAACATGAGCTGGTCAAGCGATTCCTCTTTGCTAGGAAATCAAAGCATAACCACAAAAACAAGGATGAACAATAGCCCGATTAGGGTGGTGGCCAACAAAGGAGTAAAGGTGACATGTAGTAAATGCACGTCGCCTCCATTCACAGTTCATTAACTCTTTAGTACATTCCAACAAGCTTTTCATTAACACCATTAATCACACCATGCATCGAAACCATTACCCATTAAAACCAATAGAGTGGCCCATACCAAACTTATTCCATAACATAATCATCATTACATATGACTTAATATATCACTTTGTCAAATGCACCACCCACACCCTATCCTTCCAAAACATATGACATGCGTATTAACCACATAAATCAATCAAATCACATAGCCATTATCTTAGTAGCCAGGATAACAACAATCCATTTAAAAATCGATGCATGAAGTATAGTATATAACATGGTTTAGTTTTTTCCCCTTTTTCTTTTACATTTACTTTTACCTTTTTTCCAATTACTTGTATATGTGATTGCTAACATGTTTATTGTGCAGGTCTCCTAGCAACAGATCCCGAGCATAGATCGTTTTAAAATAAAACTTGAGCCTAGAGTAGCATAAAAACACAGAACATGTCTTCTCAATTTCTAATAAACCGAGATTATATCACCATGTAAGCAATGTCGAACAGTAACACAACATAAAATAGTCACCAGACCTGATCTCCAATCTACAAGGGGGTCCCACCTACTAGTATTATTTAGCTTTTATAATAATAGGCTTTAGCAACACTTTGCGGGCAAAACTTCGTTGTGGTTTTAATCGTCAACAAACTGCCGACTCCATAAGGAGATTTGTTTTCAATATATTTAGAACTCATAACTCATGGTTTCGCAGACCAAGAACAACAGGTCAGGAAGATTATGCAACAGGGGTAAGTGATCCGATTTAATGGAAAGATGACCAGGAATTTGGGAATAATTCATGAAAAATGTTAAGTATGAGGGGTTTTTACCACTATATGCATAATAATTTGATCGAAATCTGCTCTTAACTTTAAGGAGATTTTTTTTTTAGATTTTCTCTTAAAATATCAATGGATGAAGAAATGGCAAGAAGAAGCGGTAGATAACCAACTCTTTACAAGACAACAGGTCAAATATATAACAATTTCAAGGGTCCTTCAGAAGAGACATCATAAAAACTGTGTAAGCTTGATTGTTATTGACTAACAATTCTTTGCAACAGTGTCACTGTGTCAAAATTGATCCAAAATCCTATCTTGACCAAATTAACTAAAAAAAAATAGGAAACAAAATCATGACAGAAGTAAAAATGCAGAAATTAAAACAACAACGATAAAAGACAAAAAGGAAGAAGAAGCAAGAAATTTTTTGAAACAGAAAGCATAAATCAAACTATTGTAAAGCAGAAAAGAAAATAGCGCAAAAATGAAAGCAAAGATAAGCTACTAATATATAGAAAATCCAATCAACATTAGAACTTTTCACGCTCGTCCTTTGCAATATTTGAAGAGAGGACTGTTAGTGCTGTAGGAAAACAATTGCTTTTGTAAATCCTTTAGAATGTATGAGTTAGTGTCCAAGACAAAAGCAATTTGGAAGGGACCCAACACTTGGAATTCTGATGTAATTATCAGCCCCTTGACACACACAATTAAATCATCGAGATAGAGATGGAGACTGACCAATTCATCGAGAGTCGTGTGCATAGGTCATTTAAAGGTAGTACTTGTATCAATTAAGCCAGAAAACATGCATTTGTAAGACATGGTACCCCAATTAGAGACAAGAGTGGTTTTGTGAGCATCTTCCCTTTTCACCTTGATTTTCTTGCAACCCAAAAGACTGTCAAGTAAGGATCTTAACTGTGACTCTACAACCTGTTGTAGAACCATCTTCATACTGAGGGGATGAAAATGATTCTCATAATGACTTGCCTGAAAGTTCAAAAATTAATGCAAGTTCTAAGATGATCAGTGGTATTCGAAACAGGTACCCAATTGGAAACCCATTCAGGGTGGACAAAAAAATTAATCCTAGCGCTTAAGAAATTTCTCAACTCCCTTTGAAAGGTTTCTTTCAGTGTAAAGTTAACAAGTTCTTGTTTTTTCCTAGCTAGTTTCATAGTATTTTGAATAAGACCGGGATCAAAACCACGAAGATCCTCATAAGACCAAGCAAAAACATTCTGAAATCCACCGAGCAGCTCGACAAACCTCATATCTTCTTTATCTAAACATTGGATATTTATTTTAACATTTGTTGAAGATTCATGTGTCCCAATATTCATGGAGATGGTTTCAACCACCTTCTTCTGTAACTAATGTTCTTTCTGTTCTTCTTTATTACCTACATCACTCGATAAAAACAAACTCTCAAGAGGAGTCAAACCCTCATGAATTTTATTGTTTTCCATGGATATAATCTCCTCGGGCTTAAGAGGTTCATCTTGAATGAAAGCATAAATGCTCTTATTGTTAGGGAGGGCCTGCCAAGATTCTACATTGTCAAGGATATATGGACGATATAGAGATTGAAAAGAACAAACACGCATGTCAGGTAAAAGTTGTTGGTTAGGAGAAGCTGCAAAGATAGCTAATTGACTAGCCATTGAATTCAACTCCTTCTTAACATGAGTGATGTTGAAGGATAAAAGGTTCGAGATAAGCGCCCAAACTGTTTGGGAGTATCATTCCATCAGCTTGTTTCTAGGAGAGAACATTTTTTGTATCAAGTTCACAACGAGCTCAAAATCTCCGAAAACTGAAAGGTGACCACAACCAAGATTAAGGGTGTTTTCAATGCTTAATAATAAAGATTCGAACTTGGTGACATTATTTGTATAAGCAAACTCTAACCTTTAAGAAATATTATGAATTCTTCCTGCAGGGGAAACCAAGATAATGCCAGCCCCATTACCTTCATTAGAGTGTAAACCATCAAAGTGCATATGCCACATATCATCATCTAAATTGGTTCTTTCTAAAATAATATTATCCTCTTTAGCAAAGATGGAGTACACTCCTAGGTCCTCTTTGATATAGCTTATGCTAGATTGCGGAACACTCTCTATGTAGGGTGAAATTCTTCCCTCTCTAAGGACTATAATGTTCTTAGCATTCTGAGGAACGGATAAATGTGTCCCATCAAGTGAGAGGTATCCACCAGTTAATTATTGCCAATCCCTTCCCAAGATAATTGAGTAATTGCTTATAGGCATATAAATTACCTGAATATTGAGGGTTGTTCTATCTCAGGATAGGCGCATAAAACCAAGGTCACATCCTTAATCTCGCCTATGGTTGTTTGTTGTAGACTATTATAGGAGAGCATGATTCTGAAGTTTTCATTTATACAAGACAAGCCTAGCTCTTCCATAGTAATCTTCGACATCACACTTGGGCCCGAACCACCATGAATGAGGGAACAATGGGAAATCTTATCCATAATCTTTACAGAAGTATAAAAAGGGGGATTTTTTACAGGGTATCTAAAGTTATGTACACCTACTTTATTTATAGAAGAATTCTCTTCATTTACCTCTTCGGAAATATTGGCTACAATGGAAGATTTTCCTTCCGTGAATTGTTTCAGATGCATCTGTTGATCAGGGATGAAAACCATGTCTAGGAGGGTTGCGTCTGCTTTGATGTTGGCCAATTTATTCAAGATGTTTTATTTGGAAGAGGGGAGAGGGGGAATGATTCCTTGACTCTCAGAAACCTTAGGAACCTGGGGAGTGGCAATTGTTGAGGATGAGCTCGGGCCAAAAGAACTATGGGGAGGATAAGATTTTCCCTTGGGAGCATAGGCTTTGTTTCTAGTGTTGATGACCATGACGTCTTTCGGCTCTGAAAAATCTAGGACAACGATAGTAGCTTCTAGTCTTTTACCAAAGATCTTATCTCTGGCACTCTTCTCTACCTCACATGGGGTTTCCGCCTGGTGTTCCTCGCAAACGCTACACCAACTCCAAGGCATGATAGCTTTAGGATGAAAATTGTTTTCAACCGGATTTATAAAGGGGGTTGTAGAAGAGGATGAAGCTCCAAGGGTGAGGAGAGAGACAATACCCTTCTATTTAAATGCTATCATATGGTTGTTCTTATCCTGTACTACTTGTAAGAGAGCAGACATGTCTTTCTGTCTAACTGATTCTCCCTAGGGAAGACCAGTTCTTTCAAGCTGTTATGCATACTCTGAACAAGCATGTAGAGCAGAACCAAGATTATCAATGGATTTTTCCTCAAGCCTATGACGGTAGGGGGGAGGCAATGCATTGTAGTAATGCATGAAAGTGGCTTGGTTCTGAGGGAGGATAAGTTCAGGGATTTGATTGTATAACATGGTGAAATGCAAGTTGAAAGACTTGATGGTCTCACCATCTTTATAGGTGACGTTATTGTATTCCCTTAACTTCTCAGCGGGGCTTTTGGATTGCCCATTAGAGGATCAGAACCAATAGATTAACTTCTCCCAAGTAGACAAAATATTAGGAGGAAGGTCAAAGAAATCGGTCCCAACATTTCCTTCCAAGGAATTGACGAACAAGCGCATGCAAGTCTCATTGTCGTTGGCCCCTATGTTATGACAAGAATTAGAAAATGCCACTAGTTGTTCATTTGTGTTGATAGTGTTATTTCCTGAAAAATTAGGCAGGTTCTCTTTAAACTTCAGAAGTGGAGGAGTAGCAGGTGCTAGGTTAATAGGAGAGGACACATGCCATGGTGTGGTTGTGGCGTCTTCTTCAAACTGGAAAATCCCATACCTTTTAATGACTTTGGTGGGGTTTGTGGTAGATTGTACAAGGATATGGTGGCTATATAATCTACCAATCACTGAAGATGATGAATATTGGGAAGATGGAGCACTTCCAGTGCCACCAGAGCCACCACTAGATGCAATCATGTGGATGGTAGATGAGGGAAAGAAAGATGAACTGGATGAGTCAGATAAAGTTCTCCTTAGAGAACTTTGTTGGGAAGATAACACAACATTTCTTATTCCTATTTCAACAATAGGATTGATTTCAGGTGACAAGACTCTTCTTCTTCTATAAGCGCGGAAATATAAGGACATGAAAGAAAGGCCAAAACTTAAAGAAATAAAAAGGGTCACTATTGATTTCTAGGCTGTCTGCGTCTAGCATCCAATTGTTTTTGAGCACTAATATATCATTCAATTGTTTCCCAAGAATGGTTAAGATCATCATGGGTGTTGGCAGTGTCTAAGATGGTATTAAATAGATCCAAAGTAATGTTGGTCTAATCTTGAAGACCGGGCTATATATTGGGCTTCCTTGCAACATGAACAATCATTAAGAATAAAATAGTCAAAAAATCAATATCAGAAAAAGAAAGATGTATCGACGAAAATCAAGTATAAAAAATAACCAGAGAGATAATGGAGATCTCCCCAATACGGTCGTCAAATAAATGTCGAGGAAAAGATATGAAAGGATCTTACTCAAGCATTTTCAGATTATGCTTGGCTAAAGAAAAATACAAGGGAATATCACCCTATGTTTATAGCCAACAAAAATAACATCCTAACTCACAAGTATTAATTAACAGTGCTTAGGATAGTCTTTTATCAATAAAAAGATTGCTGGAAATTTACTTTCTTATGTAATTTTCTGAATATAAAAGTTATTGAAATGAATGTAAAGACATAAGTAAAGACACCAAAATGATAATCAAGACAGATGAGACATAAAGCAATTCTTTATTTCATTCTAATTCACAAAAGAGTCATTTTCTTTACAAAATCTCATACATAAATTTTGGACCAAAGTCAAACTTAGACATCCTTGATGGAACATACAAAAGGACCTCTGATAGAAAACCAAAAACTAAACTCTAAAAGCTGGATCATCTCGCCACAGATTGTTTCCCACTCGACTCTACACAATAGCATTTGTCAGTCATGAAAACTAATTCAAAAACACACAAGTCTACAAAGACTATCAAAGATAGATCAACACCTCTGCAAAACAAGTGTTTGAATGATGTAATTAAGCCCCTGAATATTGTTGTCTACAATAAGACCCTCTTATCATAAAAGAGAATTAGGCTTGTTATGAATAAATGAAAGAATGAAAACTAAGCTATCTCAACATAAACTCAAAGAGAAAACCTTAGTATGCTTCTGCTTCTATCCTCCTCTTGTTTCTCCCTTTCCTTTTGATTTTAAAAAAATTAGAATTGGTTGAAGTAGTTGAACCAACTCATTAGTTATGTTAATTAAAAGACTCAACCAAATTTAGTTAGGGGGAAAAGTAATAATCATAATAAGGGTTGTAAATAAATAATAACTAGTAGGTGGGTCCCCTTGTGACTCCCTTTAGCTCATAAGATAACTACTTAGTTAAGAAAAACACACCTCCTTGTGACTCCCATCCACATATTCACATTTGACAATTTAGCTCATGATATTTGAAATCATTCTCAAAAATATTACTCATATATCCAAAAATGCAATGAAGTTATACTGATAGGCAGACAACAGCCACCATTCTAACTCATGCTATGCTGTAGAAAACATAAAATAATTCAATCAACCAAGTGTAATTTTGTGACTGAACAAGCCCAATTTAACGCAACTCTAAAGGATAAAAATTATGGTCTATTCATCCAACACAATGAGGTAGCAACAACATGACTGACTTCACAATACAATTAATCAAATTGCAACAAGGTCATGCTTAAAACTCTATGACCATCTTCGAGTGCGCAACCCAAAAAATATCCATATCATACACAGTAGGTAGCCATACCTCAAAACCCACGATGAAACATTTCCATTTGATAATTCTAAACACACAGTCACAGTATCATTAACTCAACCCATCGTGTCGAGCTATCAATCTAATGCAATAGTGCTCAAATTAGCCAAACTACAATCCAAATCATGTTGTGTCAAACTCAGGCTCATCCCTAACGACACAATCAAATCTCCATAATGCATACAATGGATGGAAATGCCATAGTCATCCCTGTTGCAATAACCATCTGGGCAAAGAAACTCATAGTTACAGTGACCATTTATTCATGGTGTAGGAACACCACACATACAAATGCATTACGTGCGCATATCATTAAACAATTGTAACTAATATCGAGTCTAACATCCGAATAATCCTCAATGCAAAAGGAAGTGACTGTGTATTAACCCCAATCTTCAACCAACCAATTCAATGTTGAGCCTATTACTTGGATTATCATAATAATACACAACCCGACCTGACATGTTGTAGAAACCACACATACCCATGCATCGACATGAAGCGATGTTGTGACTTACTCAATTAAAAACAATATTGGGTTATCAAACACAAAGACGACGACTGTTCATCTGATCTGTCCAATTAACCATGTAGGGTGTATCCATTGTAACAACACAGGCAATGACTAGATACCAAAACCGACACGATTGTCCCCCGATCAACTGGGCGAGCCTGTAATCAATTCTGTTGACAATACATACCCATCAACAATAATCAATAGTAAACCCGACAGGCCATGCCGGTCTTCTCTATCAACCCTCAGACCTGTAGAGTTAAGGGTTTGCTATGTGGCCAACAGAGGGAGACAAGAGCCGACTCTTCTCTATAGTGAAAACCTATGAGACCAACAGTGTATACACAAAGAACACCACAACTTACTTCATGGACAGGGTGACACAACTCATGATAGGAGAGGTTATAACCAGAGGCGTAGGGATTCATTTCAACCTTGTAACGTTACTTTAACACACGTAGGGTATAACCCTCGTGGCTCTCCAATCAAACAACCACAACACTGAGGTGAAGACAGGGCCGAGAAGGAACAATATAACCCACTATGCAACCATTAGTGGTGAAAACAAACCACTGTGTGAGTGAACAAAGCACAGTGACACAAGATGTTTCCAACCATTAAACCCCACAAAAGCCAAAGACTGGGTTTAGTGATACGAAACACGAGAAGACAACCAGCCACTCAAGACCAAACAAAACCCTCCAACTAAAACCAACAAGGATGGCAAAGAGCCTTATGGCTACTAACATTCAGAACAACAAATAATACTGTGACTTCAAAACATTTTTGCAGAGCTGAGATCGATTCATTCCAAATAAAATCACAATTTCGCACAGTTTCCACACTTAAGGAAAACACAACCCATACATTTGAGCCAATATCTATTTCATAAACAGATTAGACTCATGGATGGCCAAAAAAGACATACATGTGATCAAAATACCTTAAAACGTGAGTTGGCCGAGCGGTTCCTCTCTACTAGAAAATCAAAGCATAACCACATCAACAAGGATGAACAATAGCCCAATTAGGGTGGTGGCCAGTGAAGGAGTAAAGGTGATGTGTAGTAAATGCACGTCGCCTCCATTCACAGTGCATTAACTCCTTAGTACATGCCAAAAAGCTTTTCATTAACACCATTAATCACACCATGTATCGAAACCATTACCCATTAAAACCAATAGCGTAGCCCATAGCAAACTCATGCCATAACATAATCATCATTACATATGACTTAATCTATCACTTTGTCAAATGCACCACCCACATCCTATCCTTCCAAAACATATGACATTCATATTAACCATATAAATCAATTAGATCGCATAGCCATTATCTTAGTAGCTAGGATAACATCAATCCATTTAAAATCGATGCATGTAGTATAGTATATAGCATGGTTTAGTTTTTCCCCCTTTTTATTTTACATTGCCTTTTACCTTTTTTGAAATTACTTGTATATGTGATTGCTAACATGTTTATTGTGTAGATCTCCTAGCAACAGATCTCGATCATAGGCCATTGTAAAATAAAACTTGAGCCTAGAGCAGCATAAAAATACAGAACATGTCTTCTCAATTTCCAATAAACCAAGATTATATAACCATGTAATCAGTGTCAAACAGTAACACAACATCAAATAAGAACCATACTCGATCTCCAATCTACAAGGGGGTCCCACCTACTAGTATTATTTATCTTTTATAATTATAGGCTTTAGCAACACTTTGCGGGCAAAACTTTGTTGCGATTTTAATCGTCAACAAACTGGAGACTCCATAGGGAAAATTGTTTTCAACATATTTAGAACTTAGAACTCATGGTTTCGTAGACCAAGAACAACATGTCATGAAGATATAACCAGAAAGATTATGCAACATGGGGAAGTGAGCGGATTTAATTGAAAGATGACCGGTAATTTGGGAACAATTCATGAAAAATGTTAAGTATGAGGGGTTTTTACCACTGTATGCATAGTCATTTGACCAAAATCTGCTCTTAACTTTAAGGATAATTTTTTTTTAGATTTGATCTTAAAATCTCAATTGATGAAGAAATGGCAAGAAGAAGCGGGAGGTAATCAACTCTTTACAAGACAATAGGGGAAATATATAACAATTTCAGGGGTCCTTCAGAGGAGACATCATAACAGCTGTGTAAGCTTGATTGTTATTGACTAACAATGCTTTGCAGGAGTGCCACTATGGAAAAATTGTTCCAACATCCTATATTGACCAAATTAACTAAAAAAAAATCATGACAAAAGTTTGCCTCAAATTGTTGCCCACTCGACTTTGCACAATAGCCTTTGTCAGTCGTGAAAACTAATTCACAAACACACAAGTTTATACAGAC
>JASDQU010947344.1:37828-48098 GCA_032191745.1 Picea mariana
AGTAAGTTTGGCCTTGGTGTCTTGCATCGCTAGTGTCATAATGCTTTGTTCGGTAGCTAGTTCTTCAAGTATCCTGACGACTTCATCCTGTAGTGGTTGTAATTTATGTGTGATATTCCTATGTTCTTCCTTCATCTATTCCATTGCACTATAAAATTTCCTATTAGCCAGGATTGTTATCATTATTTATACTAGTGGTAGAATACTTACACACTCATTGTCCCAATGTGCTTGTTCTTGCGGTGCAAAGTGGTAATGCATGGAAACTATTGGTGTGCAGGTCTGCGCACTTAAATTTGGTGTTGCACGATGCAGAGTGGTAATGCGTGAAAAATATTGGTGTGCAGGTGTGCGCAGTTAAATTTGGTGTTGCATGGTGAAAAGTGGTAATGCAAGGAAAAAATTGGTGCACAGGTCTGCGCAATTAAATTTGGTGTTGCGCGGTGCAAAGTGGTAATGCGTGGAAAATATTGGTGCATGGGTCTGTGCATTTAAATTTTGCGTTGCATGGTGTAGAGTGGTAATGCGCGAAAAATAATGGGCCGCGGATGTGCGCACTAAATTTAGCATTGCACGGTGCAGATTGACTGGCGCATGCAGTGGGTGCAAGCATGATAATGGCACGTGTGGTGTGCGTAGTATTGACAGAGCGTAGAGGAATTTTGTTGGTGCACATGCAATGTGGGTATATGTTGTCGCGTGACAGTTTAGTTAATGGTGCGCGTGGAGTACTGGTGCACGGTGCGGGCATACTAAACTTTGGCATCATGAAACACGTAGAGTGAAATGAGAGAAGAATATTAACGCGCGACACAAAAAATTTGTGCAACAGGTATTAGTGCATGAACCAAAATTGTGCGCGGTGGATATCGACGCATGACACAAAAGTAGTGTGCACCAATTATTAGCGCGATAGATAAGTGATCCAAAATGGTTATAGGTGCGCAGACCATGTGCTACCTTATGGTATTGCTGCGCATGCTAAATATGGGTGTAAAGGTTCAATTTGTTTTATGCATGAAGTCATTTAGATGGTCTACAACAGTCGAAAACCAATGAATTTCTGCGACATTTTATAATGTTTGAAGGTCATCTTTTTGCAGCGCATTTTTGAGGCTCTAAACAACATTTTTACCTACTCAAAAACCTCAAGAATAGAATCAAGCAAGATACACCTTGTCTCTGGATATAAAATAAAAGAGCTTGGTGAGAGATTTCTTATGGTGTAAATCATTCGTCAAACAGAGCTTTTATGAGGAAGTTCCAGGACAAATAGTGGAGGGTAAATTTTAAGACCCAACTAAGTTCGAAGGGCCATAACTTTGTGCTCTGGAATCAGTTTGAGGCATAAGAGCAGCCTATGGAAATCTATTGAACCATATAAAATATTCCTAGAGCTTAATTAAATTTTTGGTCATGTTAAAAATGTTTAAGATGGCACAGAAGGAACCTGTAGCATTCCATACCAAAAACATTAATTGGCCTAGAACTTCAACAAGATGTAACTAGTAGCCCAGAATGCAGAAAGAGGTGAAAATTGGATAGACTGTCCAAAATATGTATATGAAGAAAAAAAATTGAGATCTTACAAAAAATCCAATGGATTAGGTGCAAAAATGCATAATTACAATGTAGATTTGCACCAAGTTGAAGTGTGAACAAGAAAAATTAATGGACAATTTTCAAATGACCATAACGTTCCGCTCAAGACTCCTAATTGAGAGAGGGAGTAGTCATTAGAAAGGTTTTGAATGGAGGAGTCTAATTATCCTCCCATAAAATTGATTTGGGAAGTTAATTTCACAAGAGATCAGAAGAAGGAATTATGATGCATTATTGGAACATAATTGTACATAATTTCATAAATTTGTTAAATTATTTATTCTAACAAATTTTATTGGCTCCACATTTTTGTAGAGTTAAAAACGTTTAGTTCTTAAGAGGTGAGAAGTTTGAAATTTAGTTAAAAATCAGTAGAGGTACTCAAGGAAAGAGTGCTATGAAAAAAATCTTTCATAAGATGATCAAAAGCCAAGACTACAAAATGTTAAGGTATGAATTTGGGTGCAACCATCTAGTCTTGGGAAGCCACTACAAGAAGTCCACTCATGTTATTCAAGTACTCAATGGAATTTAGGAAAAGGAATAGATCATGTAGTGAATGAATTAGTGAAAGTAAATTCACTCCCAAAGAAACCAATATACATATTAAGCAATACATTGGAGTCATATCTATTATAAAAGGAATTGACTATCAGATAAAGAAAGAGGATTAATGCATATATGGATAAAGAGTGCATCATATCCAAGGTTTATCTATGCAATTATAGAGTAATGCTTCCCTTATGGCTATCAGAGTGCGCAGTGGAAGCATGGTATGAAGGGCATCACTTCAAGGGAAAATAAATGAAGGTGCACATAAGTAAGGAGTGTTGGTTGAGGCATAGGTGCATCAATATGGCATGATGGAAGGGGATTATGCAAGGTAGGTTGAAATCAAATTGGTCAAGATAGGAGAAAGTAATAGTCATCAAGAAAATCCAAGTGTTGATATGATCAGATAAGGAAGGGATAAATCAAGTACCTCAAGAAGGAAGTTGGTTTTAACTATCCAAGGTTACTCAGAAAACATGACTGGAAATGTAATTGGTCATGTAGGAGATGGATAAGAGGGATACAAATAATAGTGGAATGATGAAAATTAATATCAACATAATGTGTAGTTGGAAGTCCATGAACATCCTAGGATAATGGAAGAATAAATCATGAGGTAGATATCAAGCTAATGGGAATGCATGACATCACTACAGGAAGGAAAGCAAGAATAGTAGATGATTGTTGATGCATTCCAAAGGTATTGAAGATATTTCCACAATACCATGGAGATGTCAAAGACAACAAAGACTTAAAAGTTAAATGAATATTTGTAGAGAGTCAGTAAGGAACCATGAAGAAGAAAATGGTTTTATGTATGGTTTTGAATGAAAAAGATATGGTGCCTGAGAAGAATCCATATAAAGTGGCATAGAGCCATGATTTCCATTTTCAAGGGGTGGAAGTATGACTTGTGCTTATGATGGTAATTGAAGAAAAATATTAAGTACTTTT
The DNA here is from genome assembly GCA_032191745.1 of Picea mariana. Lineage (NCBI taxonomy): Eukaryota > Viridiplantae > Streptophyta > Pinopsida > Pinales > Pinaceae > Picea > Picea mariana. The sequence goes on from JASDQU010947344.1 coordinate 40,937, forward strand.
AATTAATTCTATGCAGCTAGAGAAGGAGGCATATGTGCATCCTTATAGTATGCTAGAGATTGGCTATGCAAGCCAAGTTTAAGGCTAGTTGGAAAGTAGAATAGAAGAGTGAAAGAAAAATCAAATACTAAAGTATTCAGTCAAGAAAGCACTGAAGTAGTTCAGTCCAAAAAGTAAATGGATGTTGAAAATCAAAAGTCTATAAGACAACATGATTGGAATTATAATTCATCCAAGTATAAGTTGGGATAGATGGATCCATCAAATAAATAAAAGTTGAAGGTTAATATCAGTTTAGTATTTGGATGGAAAAGCAAAGGAAGCCAAGAGTGAATTGGCTAGAAAATTCTCAGGTCAGGAATAATCATGCACAGTGGTTAGAGTGAAGAGCACATGAATAATCAGGAATATGGAAGAATTAAGACTTCTGGGATAAACAAGGAAAAGTGATACATACATAAATAATTTGTTACAATTACTATAGCAGCAAGTATGTTATGGCTTGTTGGGACAGCCATAAAGTGGGAATGCTTGCATGTTTGCAAGTGTTGCTGATAATTTTGTTGCATATGGAAGGGAACAACAGAAAGTTGGAATGATGATTTCAAGACTAATAAAGAGGCATGAGAGCTTCTACTGTCATCAGTTATTCAGGTAGCATTAAATTCATTTAATGGAAGCTATGTAGGTAAGTATATCTCTTTGAAATTATGTTGCATAATTTCCAAAGGGAAATTCAGGTAAGAATTGCCTTAGATTGAATTTTTATAATACATAGTATGGTACTGTTTAAGTGCATTAACATGAATAATTTACCACTAGGTGTGGTAAAGTGTAGAGGCTTTTTATAGTTATCAAATATTTTTATCTTTTGAATGCGAACACTGACATAGCAACAAGTCATGTTAATTTGGTTATGAGGTAATTACCAAAGAAATAAAAGAGAAGAACTTTTTATAGGAATGATGCTAGGAAAGATAGTCATGTATGAAACCAGAACATGGTTGGATATGGAAAAGTATGGATATAGAAAGGTTATGTGCCACACAAATACCCAATGAGCTTCCTACCTTTAAGTAAAACTTGGACTGCAGCCTTTTTGCTAACACTAATGAACACCACATAATTGTATTATTGGTGTAGTGTTCGGGTCGAAAAGGAAGACATACAAGTAATTGAGAAGACAATGGGAAGTGTGTGGAGAATGTATCAAGACATTGGCCAGATTTCCAATTTATGAATGGTGAGATACATGACTTAGATAAAGATCATTCTAAAAATCAATACAAAGGTGCATTGAATAAATAGGCATTGAGAGTTTCACTCATGTCTAGTAAGTGGCAGAGTTGTACTCATACATGATAGAATTGTATACTTAAACACATTTATTGAATGCATTTTGTGAGTGCGTGTATATGTGTTTTTGAATGGAAATAATTATAATAACTATATAAATGTTTCTAAATCATGGAGATGAGAACATTTCAGGAACTGTTAGACATTGGAACAGGAAAGTTGCAAGTCAGGTAGTCACAGGAATAATGACTACATAAAATTTTATGTTCAGAAAATTGAAATAATGAACTTACTGTTATTAATTGCGAACAAGAATAGGCATAGAATGATGAGTCATTCTATCTAATAAACTATTTGGTAATTGTGATTGGATTTCTAGGTGTAGGAAATTCTAAGATCAATGCATAAGGTTTTTGTACATATTGCAATTAAAATATGATGTACATGAAATAATGACAATGTGTTGGTGGTATGCAAGATAGAATCATTGCAGGAAAAATGGTATTCATCATGGTGCTTGCTGAAAGGAAGAAGGAAGAATGCATCGTATTATTGCAACAACAATGAAAAAAAAAAAATATTATGAAATAGAATTTCATATTTTGGGAAAAGTCGAAATCCTTATGAAATTAATTTGATTTCTAAAATGGAATTTTTTATAATGTTCTCTCATGATAACTGCATGTGTGTGATGCAGATGAGATAATCTTGATTAAAGTTGGAATGCTAGGAAATAACAACTACTGTTGACGACACTAAAGCCTTATAATTGTAGAACCCTGGTGGGGTTCTGGTAATGTGTTAGCGCTCTCCTCGTGTGTGAAATCCTTGGCAAGATGGATCATTGAAGGAATTCATAGAAGTGAAGGGATGTCTCAGCCTGGAAGGGTGAGTGTTGTTAGCGCTGCCATTTTTCTTTCCAAATTTAGAGTCAGTGTTAAAGTCACGTTATGACCCATGTGCCTGAACATGTGAAGTCATGTACGTAACACCATAAGTTTGAAGTCAACAAGTGTCTTGTTGGCCCTTGGAAACGGGAGGGGATCCCGAATTCAAAACTTGTATAAGAGGTACAGGTATGTATTTTCCAAGAAAGTCGAGTCCTATCGAGAAACCAGTCTCTACGTGCCCCAGGTCGAGTCAAGTGGTTAATAGAAGTTGCATCGGCAAGTAGAAAATTTATTATTAGTTCATTATGGAGGACGAGGGAATGAAAAATCACGACGTTCGTATCATGCATGACCAGGAAACCTTATCACCTATATCCTACATGTGGGGATTTTCCATAGAAAACCTACAACATGACTTAGAAAATATCGTCGCCATGAATTCGATGTCCTCCAACATGATTTCCTCTCCTTTATAATTTTTTATAAATATCAGAGGCTCGACATTCTCTCCAGTCGTAGAACCAGACCTAGAATCTATTCATAATTTCCCTTGCAAGTCCAGCGTGATTAGAACCTTCCCTCTTGTGCGTTTGTTGGATACACTACAGGTATAGTTCACCTTGGTAGCACCATGGAAACCTCTCAGAGCGCAAGGAAAGGCACACAGAGCAGCAGAACTATAAGGTCTGAGCCCCGAAGGGACTGGGATTCATTCTCACCTGTGACTTGCATTCCCAAAGACGTAAAAGGAACTATTCTTTTAACTACAGAGAAGATCAAATCAAATCATGAAAAATATGAAACATAGGGATTCACACAGGAAGGGAAGACAGTAAGATCCCCCTCTCTCCATAAACAAATGCCTCGGAGGAGGGGCAAGCTGAGAAAGAACTAGGAAATCATGGAAGCTCAAATTTCAGAAGAACCATGCGTCATATTGATAGCTGAAGAACGACTCAGACACGCCATCTGGCTAGAACCTACCTGGGGATAGAGCCATGAAGATAGGAGAAGAACAAGGAGAGCGGATATCGCAGGACAGAGGGAAAAAGTTCCATCTCAGCAATTGGAACAAGCAAAGTGGGCCATCGCTGAAATCTATCATGAAAACATGGAATTAAGGCATCATCTAGAGATAAAGGCTATGAAAGCATCTGCAATGCAGGGTCGTGAAGGGAATGTGACATGGTTGAAAATGAAGCTCAAAGAGGCACAAGACACCATTGTACAACTGTGACAAACACAGAGACTGATGGAATAAAGGCATGTGAAACATTCCATAGAATGCAAAACAAATGAGAAAGAAGCTCGTGTAGCTCTCGCCAGTGTGCAGGAACAAAACGTTTAGTTGGCACCTGTCTTTGCACCTGCTAAGGATGAGGCAAATCTTGATAGTTTTGAATGATATGTTTCTCTAAAGCATGCTACCATTTTGATAACTGCCACGACGATCTAACAACTACTTATTGCATACAACTCTAAGCAAATGATCACATCACATAAACTGAAGTCGTTATTTAAAGAAAGGAAGCTCCTGATAGACACCTATTTGCTAGGACACCTTCTCAAAGAAACATAACAATAGATCTTTTCTCCATGCCAAATCCTGACTGACGATCGGATCTCGTGGCGAGATTGCGAACAATCATAAGTAAAAAGGCATGATTACTGTCTATTTTTGGAAAACACTATGCGAAGAGTCTCTAGTGCATGTTGCTTAACTTTCCTAGTTCAAAGGGTTAGCAGTTAGGAAACAAGGTAGCCCAAGCGACACCCTAGTTTATATATTTCATCTTTTCGATGTAAGACAGGTTGGTTGGAAAATTTGGTAGAGGATAGCTATTGTATGTAATATGAAGTTTTGACTGGAATTTAATGCAAAGGTCATGTGACTTGATGAAAAGATTCTAGTTGTAAAAGTTTGATGTATTGTGCTTCTTTCTTTGTGTATGTGCTTTCCTGTTATCTTTAGTTCATATCTTTTCTGTCTATTTCGGAATGAATTATCGAACCTGTGGATTCGATGTACAATGCCCCTTGTTCATGCCACTTAGACAAAATGTTTTCCTCTAAATCTAACTCTGCATTCGTCCACAACGACGCTCCTGAGTTACTTCCTGTAATTTCTCCCGCCACACATTACAGTTTTACACTGAAGTTTGTTTCTTTCCTAGCCTTATCCTATCGAGTCTAATCACTGAGTCATTTTTTCCGTCTCTTCCTCATATCGAACCCATATCCCAAGTTTAACCTTCCCGCGCCAATATAACCACAACCCATTTTATCATAGGTGTTAAATGTAACCATTATTTTCAAAGTCATATCCTACGTGGAGACTGTGCCATTTCCGAGAGAGCCCTCTCCAGATCTGAAAGGATATTTTTGGGTCTCAAAGTTGGTTGAAAAATTTACCTTTGTCGTCTGTTTATCAGCCAAATAGATTTACAGAGTGCTAACATTCTGGTGTCGTTGTTAGGGAACAAAATTGAATAGAATTTCCCTGGGAGAACGACAACGTTATAGTTTTACCCTTGAGAGTAACAGAGGGAAAAACATCCATACCGGCTAAAGTCCTTACCCCAATGAATCCAATCCAAACAAACCAGTATCCTCAAGTAGCTCAGTTCAGGAAACCTGGCTCCAAAGAAGATTTACACCAGAGTGAATCCTGTCCCAAACCCCTCGGGGCCTGTGTATGACCCTGAGAATATTTTGCGCAAGGATAGAGGGAAAGTGTCAGACCCATTCTACTACCTAGACAAAAGCATGTTCTTTCCCAAAGACAGTGTGCAGAGCATTGACGATCTTGATTTTGATGCATTCTTTGAGCAAACTCTATTCCAGTTGAAGTTAGAGACCAGTTTGGACGAGACTGTTTTTGACCCACCAAAATTCTGAGCCCTAGTATCAAATAATATCCCTCAGAGTCTGAATCCTCCTAGGGATATGGTCGCCTGATTCACTCCCCTCGTCCTGCATGCCCAATTGCATGACTTGCCTCAAAATTATAGCCATAGGATCAAGCTCTATGACGTTGAGGGAAATGTTTCCACTCAGAGGCACCTGGATTGGTTTAATGATTTCATAGACATGGAGGAGGTGGACTACGCAGATGAAAAAATGAGTCTGTTTGCGCAAATCCTCTCGGTAGATGTAAGAAAATGGTTCAAATCCCTCCCGCTCATGAGCATTCAGGACTTCGCCGCATTCGAGACGTCATTCCTAGATAAATGGGGAGACAAGAAAAACCCTTTGCATCTGTTGACACAATACAATAACATGAATAAATCACCAGAAGAGACGGTGCATGAATTCTCGGCCCACTTTTTGAAGGTGTACAGCTCGATCCCTGTAGAATTCAAGCCGCCCCCCAGTGTTGTGTAGTTTTCGTACGTTGATTCCTTCGAAAATAATTTCGTTGTGTTTTTAAGAGAAAGGAGATCAGTGAATCTAGATGTTATAATGAGCAATGTTGTCAAAGTCAAAGTAAACATGATGGTGTCAGGAAAAATAAAACAAAGGTTCAACTGAGGCGAAAAGATACCCTAGGGAGATGCACAGCCAACGACGTCATGGCTCTCAGATGATAAATTTGACATGATGATGAAGACCATGGAGAAGTTGATGGAGAGAATATCCATGAGAAACAGACCTATTTCCCGAGAATAGAACGACCCACCTCCCAGAAATCAGAACCTCAGAAGAGGTCAAATCCATCAGATCAGACAGAGGGAACAGAAAGAGAAAAGGGATCAAGGTGACCAACAAACAAGACCTCCTTTATAGAACAACTACGTGGATGAGTATTTCAACCAGACATTTGATGACCAGATGCATTGTTGTGATGACCAAAACCTGCGCGTGTTCTTGACGAAGAGTGAGCATGATAAGTATATGAGTAAGAACGAAGACTTCTTACCAGAGGCCGATGATGATATGATACTCGAAATAGATGATGCGTCATCTTGGGAGATGAAAGAGTTCAGGAAAGGCTATCAAAACACCATCAGGCAGTTCCAGAAGAAGTATAACCTCCGAAGCAAGGATGTGCCTACCGAGTCACAACAGATGAACCCCATAAGGAATCCTTTGGTGGACACTCCTTCCACAAGTTGAAAAAGTTTAGATAGCACAACCAAAGACATGACAGAGAGAGCTAAGTCGGAGGAGGAGGTCCCCAAGAAAGCCTCAGAGACAGGTCTAGAGGTGAGTAGAAAAGAGGTAGAGAAAAATTGTTCCCCTTTCAATTTTGAACACAAAATGTCCAAAATAAAAATCTTTGTCTCATTCAATGAAATTATTAGAAAGGGAAAGTATTGGGAACAAATCATTAAAATGTTAAAAATGGGGGGGACCCCCGATACTCTGAATCTTCAAGATGATCACCTCACCATTCGTTTTGGTCCACATGTTGAAGAGACAAGTGATACTGAAGACATCCCTCCTTTCTACATCAGTCTGAATATCCATGACATGAACCTGCATAACGCCATGCTGGATTCTATCACGTCGCACAACCTCATGCCGAAGGTTATCATGGATGCACTAGGTTTGGATGTCACCATGCCATACAATGACCTTTTCTCTTTTGATTCGAGGAAAGTCAAGTGTTTGGGCCTTATCAAGGACCTAGTTGTATAGTTGGCTCAAATCCCCGCCAAGAACATGGTCATGGACGTGGTCTTCGCAGACATACCCCCAAAATTAGGCATGCTTCTCTTGAGGTCATGGGTTGTGAAGTTGAAAGGAACGTTGTAGATGGATATGTCATATGCTAGTATCCCTATTTTTGGCCATGATAGAAGGATGTAGAGACAAGTTTTGTTGAATTACATGGTAAGCATCAAGATGCATCCACATAATCATCCCATATACATCGTCAACCCTGAGGTGGGGTATTCTATATTCTATAATGACCTAAATTTATAAGAAGAAGAGTCAACAACCATTGTAATAGCTGACGCAGAGACCACACG
>JASDQU010947344.1:54543-65648 GCA_032191745.1 Picea mariana
AGGTATGAATTTGGGTGCAACCATCTAGTCTTGGGAAGCCACTACAAGAAGTCCACTCATGTTATTCAAGTACTCAATGGAATTTAGGAAAAGGAATAGATCATGTAGTGAATGAATTAGTGAAAGTAAATTCACTCCCAAAGAAACCAATATACATATTAAGCAATACATTGGATTCAGATCTATTATAAAAGGAATTGACTATCAGATAAAGAAAGAGGCTTAATGCATATATGAATAAAAAGTGCATCATATCCAAGGTTTATCTATGAAATTATAGAGTAATGCTTCCCTTATGGCTATCAGAGTGCACAGTGGAAGCATGGTATGAAGGGCATCACTTCAAGGAAAAATAAATGAAGGTGCACATAAGTAAGGAGTGTTGGTTGAGGCATAGGTGCATCAATATGGCATGATGGAAGGGGATTATGCAAGGAAGGTTGAAATCAAATTGGTCAAGACAGGAGAAAGTAATAGTCATCAAGAAAATCCAAGTATTGATATGATCAGATAAGGAAGGGATAAATCAAGTACCTCGAGAAGGAAGTTGGTTTTAACTATCCAAGGTTACTCATAAAACATGACTGGAAATGTAATTGGGTCATGTAGGAGATGGATAAGAGGGATACAAATAATAGTGGAAAATATCAACATAATGTGTAGTTGGAAGTCCATGAACATCCTAGGATAATGGAAGAATAAATCATGAGGTAGATATCAAGCTAATGGGAATGCATGACAACACTACAGGAAGGAAAGAAAGAATAGTATATGATTTTTGATGCATTCCAAAGGTATTGAAGATATTTCCACAATACCATGGAGATGTCAAAGCCAAGAAAGACTTAAAAGTTAAATGAATCTTTGTAGAGAGTCGGTAAGGAGCCATGAAGAAGAAAATGGTTCTATGTATGGTTTTGAATGAAAAAGATATGGTGCCTGAGAAGAATCCATATAAAGTGGCATAGAGACATGATTTCCATTTCCAAGGGGTGGAAGTATGACTTGTACTTATGATGGTAATTTAAGAACAATATTAAGTAATTTTAATTAATTCTATGCAGCTAGAGAAGGAGGCATATGTGCATCCTTATAATATGCTAGAGATTGGCTATGAAAGCCAAGTTTAAGGCTAGATGGAAAGTAGAAGAGAAGAGTGAAAGAAAAATCAAATACTAAAGTATTCAGTCAAGAAAGAACTGAAGTAGTTCAGTCCAAAAAGTAAATGGATGTTGAAAATCAAAAGTCTATAAGACAACATGATTGGAATTATAATTCATCCAAGTATGAGTTGGGATAGATGGATCCATCAAATAAATAAAAGTTGAAGGTTAATATCAGTTTAGTATTTGGATGGAAAAGCAAAGGAAGCCAAGATTGAATTGGCTAGAAAATTCTTAGGTCAGGAATAATCATGCACAGTGGTTAGAGTGAAGAGCACATGAAGAATCGAGAATATGGAAGAATTAAGACTTCTGGGATAAACAAGGAAAAGTGATACATATAGAAATAATTTGTTACAATTACTATAGCAGCAAGTATGTTATGGCTTGTTGGGACAGCCATAAAGTGAGAATGCTTGCATGTTTGCAAGTGTTGTTGATAATTTTGTTGCATATGGAAGGGAACAAAAGAAAGTTGGAATGATGATTTTAAGACTAATAAAGAGGCATGAGAGCTTCTACTGTCATCAGTTATTCAGGTAGCATTAAATTCATTTAATGGAAGCTATGTAGGTAAGTATTTTTCTTTGAAATTATGTTGCATAATTTCCAAAGGGAAATTCAGGTAAGAATTGCCTCAGATTGAATTTTTATAATACATAGTATGGTACTGTTTAAGTGCATTAACATGAATAATTTACCACTAGGTGTGGTAAAGGGTAGAGGCTTGTTATAGTTATCAAATATTTTTATCTTTTGAATGCGGACACTGACATAGCAACAAGTCATGTTAATTTGGTTATGATCTAATTACCGAATAAATAAAAGAGAAGAACTTTTTATAGGAATGATGCTAGGAAAGATAGTCATGTATGAAACCAGAACATGGTTGGATATGGAAAAGTATGGATATAGAAAGGTTACGTGCCACACAAATACTCAATGAGCTTCCTACCTTTAAGTAAAACTTGGACTACGGCCTTTTTTCTAACACTAATGAACACCACATAATTGTATTATTTGTGTAGTGTTCGGGTCGAAAAGGAAGACATACAAGTAATTGAGAAGACAATGGGAAGTGTGTGGAGAATGTATCAAGACATTGGCCAGATTTCCAATTTATGAATGGTGATATACATGACTTAGATAAAGATCATTCTAAAAATCAATACAAAGGTGCATTGAATAAATAGGCATTGAGAGTTTCACTCATGTCTAGTAAGTGGAAGAGTTGTACTCATACATGATAGAATTGTATACTTAAACGCATTTATTGAATGCATTTTGTGAGTGCATGTATATATGTTTTTGAATGGAAATAATTATAATAATGATATAAATGTTTCTAACTCATGGAGATGAGAACATTTTAGGAACTGTTAGACATTGCAACAGGAAAGTTGCAAGTCAGGTAGTCACAAGAATAATGACTACATAAAATTTTATGTTCAGAAAATTGAAATAATGAACTTACTGTTATTAATTGCGAACAAGAATAGGCATAGAATGATGAGTCATTCTATCTAATAAAYTRTTTGGTAATTGTGATTGGATTTCTAGGTGTAGGAAATTCTAAGATCAMYGCATAAGGTTTTTGTACATATTGCAATTAAAATATGATGTACATGAAATAATGACAATGTGTTGGTGGTATGCAAGATAGAATCATTGCAGGAAAAATGGTATTCATCATGGTGCTTGTTGAAAGGAAGAAGGAAGAATGCATCGTATTATTGCAACAACAATGAAAAAAAAAAAAAAATATTATAAAATAGAATTTCATATTTTGGGAAAATTCGAAATCCTTATGAAATTAATTTTATTTCTAAAATGGAATTTTTTATAATGTTCTCTCATGATAACTACATGTGTGTGATGCAGATGAGATAATCTTGATTAAAGTTGGAATGCTAGGAAATAACAACTACTGTTGACGGCACTAAAGCCTTATAATTGTAGAACCCTGGTGGGGTTCTGGTAATGCGTTAGCGCTCTCCTCGTGTGTGAAATCCTTGGCAAGATGGATCGTTGAAGGAATGCATAGAAGTGAAGGGATGTCTGAGCCTGGAAGGGTGAGTGTTGTTAGAGTTGCCATTTTTCTTTCCAAATTTAGAGTCAGTTTTAAAGTCACGTTATGACCCATGTGCCTGAACATGTGAAGTCATGTACGTAACACCGTAAGTTTGAAGTCAACAAGTGTCTTGTTGGCCCTTGGAAACGGGAGGGGATATCAAATTCAAAACTTGTATAAGAGGTACGGATATGTATTTTCCAAGAAAGTCGAGTCCTGTTGAGAAACTAGTCTCTACGTGCCCCAGGTCGAGTCAAGTGGTTAATAGAGGTTGCATTGGCAAGTAGAAAATTTATTATCAGTTCATTATGGAGGACGAGGGAATGAAAAATCACAACGTTCGTATCATGCATGACCAGGAAACCTTATCACCTGTATCCTACATGCGGGGATTTTCCATAGAAAACCTACAACTTGACTTAGAAAATATCATCGCCATGAATTCGATGTCCTCTAGCATGATTTCCTCTCCTGTATGATTTGTTATAAATATCGAATGCTCAAAATTCTCTCTAATCGTAGAACCAGACCTAGAATCTATTCATAATTTCCCTTGCAATTCCAACGTGATTAGAACCTTCCCTCTTGTGCGTTTGTTGGATACACTATAGGTAGAGTTCACCTTGGTAGTGCCATGGAAACCTCTCAGAGAATAAGGAAAGGCACGCAAAGCAGCAGAACTATAAGGTCTGAGCCCCGAAGGGACTGGGATTCATTCTCACCTATGACTTGCATTCCCAAAGACATAAAAGGAACTATTCTTTTAACTACAGAGAAGATCAAATCAAATCGTGAAAAATATGAAACATAGGGATTCACACAGGAAGGGAAGACAGTAAGAGCCCCCTCTCTCCATAAACAAATGCCTCGGAGGAGGGGCAAGCTAAGAAAGAACCAGGAAATCATGGAAGCTCAAATTTCAGAAGAACCATGCATCATATTAATAGCTGAAGAATGACTCAGACACGCCATCTGGCTAGAACCTACCTGGGGATCGAGCCATGAAGACATGAGAAGAACAAGGAGAGTGGATATCGTAGGAGAGAGGGAAAAAGTGCCATCTCAGCAATTGGAACAAGCAAAGTGGGCCATCGCTGAAATCTATCATGAAAACATGGAATTAAGGCATGATCTAGAGATAAAGGATACGAAAGCGTCTGCAATGCAGGGTCGTGAAGGTAATGTGACATGGTTGAAAAGGAAGCTCAAAGAGGCACAAGACACCATTGTACAACTACGACAAACACAAAGACTGATGGAATAAAGGCATGTGAAACATTCCATAGAATGCGAAACAAATGAGAAAGAAGCTCGTGTAGCTCTCGCCAGCGTGTAGGAACAAAATGTTTAGTTGGCACCTGTCTTTGCACCTACTAAGGATGAGGAAAATCTTGATAGTTTTGAATGATATGTTTCTCTAAAGCATGATACCATTTTGATAACTTCCATGATGATCTAACAACTGCTTATTGCGTACAACTCTAAGCGAATGATCACATCACATAAACTGAAGTCATTATTTAAAGAAAGGAAGCTCCTGATAGACACCTATTTGCTGGGACACCTGCTCAAAGAAACATAACAATAGATCTTTTCTCCATGCCAAATCCTAACTGATGATCAGATCTCATGGCGAGATTGCGAACAATCATAAGTAAAAGGGCATGGTTATTGTCTATTTTTGGAAAACACTATGCGAAGAGTCTCCAGTGCATGTTGCTTAACTTTCCTAGTTCAAAGGGTTAGCAGTTAGAAAACAAGGTAGCCTAAGAGACACCCTAGTTTATATATTTCATCTTTTCGATGTAAGACAGGTTGGTTGGCAAATTTGGTAGAGGATAGCTATTGTATGTAATATGAAGTTTTGATTGGAATTTAATGCAAAGGTCATGTGACTTGATGAAAAGATTCTAGTTGTAAAAGTTTGATGTATTGTGCTTCTTTCTTTGTGTATGTGCTTTCCTGTTATCTTTAGTTCATATCTTTTCTGTCTATTTTAGAATGAATTATCGAACCTGTGGATTCGATGTACAACGCCCCTTGTTCGTGCCACTTAGACAAAATGTTTTCCTCTAAATCTAACTCTGCATTCGTCCACAGCAACGCTCCTGAGTTACTTCCTGTAATTTCTCCTGCCACACATTATAGTTTTACACTGAAGTTTGTTGCTTTCCTAGCCTTATCCTATCGATTCTAATCATTGAGTCATTTTTCTCGTCTCTTCCTCATATCGACCCCATATCCCAAGTTTTACCTTCCCGCGCCAATATAACCACAACCCATTTTATCATAGGTGTTAAATATAACCATTGTTTTCAAAGTCATATCCTACGTGGAGACTGTGCCATTTCTGAGAGAGCCCTCTCCAGATCTGAAAGGCTAGTTTCGGGTCTCAAAGTTGGTTGAAAAATTTACCTTTGTCGTCTATTTATCAGCCAAATAGATTTACAGAGTGCTAACATTCTGGTGTCGTTGTTAGGGAACAAAATTGAATAGATTTTCCCTGGGAGAAGGACAACATTATAGTTTGACCCCTGAGGGTAACAGAGGGAAAAACATCCATACCGGCTAAATTCCTTACCCCGATGACTCCAATCCAAACAAACCAGTAGCCTCAATTAGCTCAGTTCAGGAAACCTGGCTCCAAAGAAGATTTACACTAGAGCGAATCCTCTCCCAAACCCCTCGGGGCCTGTGTATGACCCTGAGAATATTTTGTGCAAGGATAGAGGGAAAGCATTAGACCCATTCTACTACCTGGACAGAAGCCTGTTCTTGCCCAAAGACAATGTGCAGAGCATTGAGGATCTTGATTTTGACACATTCTTTGAGAAAACTCTATTCCAGTTGAAGTTAGAGACTAGTTTGGACGAGACTGTTTTTGACCCACCAAAATTCTGAGCCCTAGTATCAAATAATATCCCTCAGAGTCTGAATCCTCCTAGGGATATGGTCTCCTGATTCACTCCTCTCATCTTGCATGCCCAATTGCATGACTTGCCTCAAAATTATAGCCATATGATCAAGCTCTATGACGTTGAGGGAAATGTTTCCACTCAGAGGCACCTGGATTGGTTTAATGATTTCATAGACATGGAGGAGGTAGACTACGTAGATGAAAAAATGAGTCTGTTTGCACAAAGCCTCTTGGGAGATGTAAGAAAATGGTTCAAATCCCTCCCGCCCATGAGCATTCGGGACTTCGCCGCATTCAAGACGTCGTTCCTAGATAAATGGGGAGACAAGAAAAACCGTTTGCATCTATTGACACAATACAATAACATGAATAAATCACCGGAAGAGACGGTGCATGAATTCTCGGCCCACTTTTTGAAGGTGTACAGCTCGATCCCTGTAGAATTCAAGCTTCCCCCCAGTGTTGTGTAGTTTTTGTACGTTGATTCCTTAGAAAATGATTTCGTTGTGTTGTTAAGAGAAAGGAGATCAGTGAATCTAGATGTTATAATGAGCAATGTTGTCAAAGTCGAAGTAAACATGATGGTGTCAGGAAAAATAAAACCAAGGTTCAACTGAGGCGAAAAGATACCCTAGGGAGATGCACAGCCAATGACGTCATGGCTCTCAGATGATAAATTTGACATGATGATGAAGACCATGGATAAGTTGATGGAGAGAATATCCATGGGAAACAGACCTGTTTCTCGAGAATAGAATGACCCACCTCCCAGAAATCAGAACCTCAGAAGAGGTCAAATCCATCATATCAGACAGAGGGAACAGAAAGAGAAAAGGGATCAAGGTGACCAACAAACAAGACCTCCTTTCTAGAACAACTACGCGGATGAGTATTTCAACCAGACATTTGATGACCAGATGCATTGTTACGATGATCAAAACTTGCGCATGTTCTTGACGAAGAGTGAGCATGATCAGTATATGAGTAAGAATGAAGACTTCATACCAGAGGTCGACGATGATATGATACTCGAAACAGATGATGTGGCATCTTTGGAGACGAAAGAGTTCAGGAAAGGCTATCAAAACGCCATCAGGAAGTTCCAGAAGAAGTATAACCTCCAGAGCAAGGACGTGCCTACCGAGTCACAAAAGATGAACCCCATAAGGAATCCTTTGGTGGAAACTCCTTACACAAGTTGAAAAAGTTTAGATAGCACAACCAAAGACATGACAGAGAGAGCTAAGTCGGAGGAGGAGGTCCCCAAGAAAGCCTCGGAGACAGGTCTAGAGGTGAGTAGAAAAGAGGTAGAGAAAAATTGTCCCCCTTTCAATTTTGAACACAAAATGTCCAAAATAAAAATCTTTGTCTCATTCAATGAAATTATTAGAAAGGGAAAGTATTGGGAACAAATCATTAAAATGTTAAAAATGGGGGGGACCCCCGATACTCTGAATCTTCAAGATGATCACCTCACCATTCGTTTTGGTCCACATGTTGAAGAGACAAGTGATACTGAAGACATCCCTCCTTTCTACATCAGTCTGAATATCCATGACATGAACCTGCATAACGCCATGCTGGATTCTATCACGTCGCACAACCTCATGCCGAAGGTTATCATGGATGCACTAGGTTTGGATGTCACCATGCCATACAATGACCTTTTCTCTTTTGATTCGAGGAAAGTCAAGTGTTTGGGCCTTATCAAGGACCTAGTTGTATAGTTGGCTCAAATCCCCGCCAAGAACATGGTCATGGACGTGGTCTTCGCAGACATACCCCCAAAATTAGGCATGCTTCTCTTGAGGTCATGGGTTGTGAAGTTGAAAGGAACGTTGTAGATGGATATGTCATACGCTACTATCCCTATTTTTGGCCATGATAGAAGGATGTAGAGAGAAGTTTTGTTGAATTACATGGTAAGCATCAAGATGCATCCACATAATCATCCCATATACATTGTCAACCTCGAGGTGGGGTATTCTATATTCTACAATGACCTGAATTTCTAAGAAAAAGAGTCGACAACCATTGTAACAGCTGACGCAGAGACCATGCGGGAAACAAAAGAATGCGTCGACCCAAAATATCACGCGAAAAAAAGGGTGTGGAACATGAGTTTTGACGACGCAGTCAGTAGATAAGGAGCTAGGGCTGGCATATAGGTGATCCCCCCTAAAGCAAGCTTGAATATGTGCTCATACAAGCTCGTGTTTGAATGCACTAACAACATGGTCGATTATGAAGCACTAATATTGGGCTTACAAGTTCTGAAAGAATTGGGCGCACAGAGGATAGTAGTGCACGAGAATTCTGAACTGATCATAAATCAGGTAAAGGGTGTATATCATACCAAACACCCCAGCATGAGAGCGTAAAGTAATTTTTCTTTGGACCTCCTCGAAGGATTCTCAGAATATGACCTATCTACTATCCCTAGAGAGCGAAATCAAATCATCGATGCATTGGCCACCTCAACCTCCATTTTTAAGATCCCCATCTTCCCAAACAAAAGGTATGAAATCGAAGTTAGGCACAAGCCGACAGTGCTTGATAATATCAAACACTGGCAAGTGTTCGATGATGACAAACAGGTGGAAATATTCCTCCTTATGAGTGATGAGTTCGCTAATACAAACATTGATGAGGAATGTTACGGTGACGAAGATGAGAGCGTGGATGCGCGCAGTAATGATGATCCTTTTCAAAACTAGATCGCAGGAAGGGACATAATAAAATTGAAAAATAATATTATTCCAAAGGGGTTGGTGCCACTGGAAAAACTGTTTGATGAGAATGATGTGGATAGGAACCCCAAGATCACTGCAAGAGAAGAAGACATGGAAGACTGCAACATCAAGATTGAGGAGAACCTGAAGATGGTAAAATTTTCCAAGACACTCAGTCCAGAGGTCAAGCAGGACTATGCCAAGCTCATGAAAGACTTCCTAGACATCTTCGCATGGAGCTACGATGACCTGAAAGTGTATGACACGAAAGTGATCCAACATGTTATCTCTCTCAAGGAAGATCAAAAACCTTTCAAACAAAACCTAAGATGGATAAATCCCATGTTACTATCACTAGTCGCGGAAGAGGTAAAAACAATTTTCGACACTAAAATCATTATTTCTTTGAGATTCTCGAAATGGGTATCTAATCTGGTACCTATAAGGAAGAAAAGAAACGAGATAAGATTGTGTGTGGACTTCTAAAATTTAAATAAAGTGTCTCTCAAGGACCACTATCCCCTTCCTAAAATGGACTACATCCTACAAAAGGTGGTGGGGTCCCAGAAAATGTCTATGCTAGACGAGTTCTTAGGACATAATCAGATCATGGTCCACCCGGTCGACAGAGAGAAAACAACTTTCACAACTCCATGGGGAATGTTCATGTATGCCAAGATGTCATTCGGCCCGATGAATGTTGCAACCACTTTTTAGAGGGCCATGGACATTGTGTTTTCTGATGAAAGGGAAAATTTCATCATGATTTATCTGGATGACATCACTGTGTACTCTACCTCCGAAAAACAACATTTTGAGCACCTGAAGAGAATTCGGCATATTACTGAATCCAAAGAAGTCTCACTTCATGGTAGAAGAAGGAAAGCTATTAGGGAACATCATTTCCAAAGAGGGCATTAAGATATACCCTAGAAGGGTTGAAGGGATCCTGAAGATCGACACCCCGCGCAGTAAAAAGGAGGTAAAATCTTTCCTAGGAAAGGTGAATTTTCTGAGGAGATTCATCCCAAACCTGGAAGAAATCATAAAACATGTAACTTGCATGCTCAGGAAGGGAAACGAGATCAAGTGGAACCCAAAGTCCAAGAATTATTTTGAGGATATCAAAGTAGTGCTGACAAAATCTCCTGTACTAGCTAGCCCAAATTTTATGAGATATTTCCTCCTCTTTTCATTCACCTCAGAACACACTATTGTCAGCATGCTGCTATAGAGAGATGAACAAGATTTCAAAAAAACCATAGCCTATTTCAGTCAGACACTGGATGACACTCCATTAAGGTATGACATCATGGAAAATCAGGTGTATGCCTTAGTAAAAGCTTTGAAATAATTCATGACATACATACTGCACTCCCATGTTATCGCTTATGTACCCAACAGTTTAGTAAACAATATTCTAACTCAACCTGACCCGGAAGGAAGGAGAGGCAAGTGGATAGAGGCCATGTTAGAATACAACCTTGAAATGAAGCCTACAAAGCTAATCAAATGTTAGGGTCTCGCAAAGTTGATGGTGCAGTCAGACTGTGACGTTGTAGGAATGAATTTCATCATTGATATGTCAGAATGCCCCCAAGAAGAAAAAACTGTGCAAGTGCCTCAACAATTCATCGACTCGCCATAGTACGCAGACATCATCTATGTGTTGGAGAATCTGCAGGCCCCTCCAAGTTTTATTAATACTAAGGTCATATTTATTAATCTCAAAGTGGTTAAGTTATGCATCCTGGATAACTCACTCTACTGGAAAGATCCTGAGGGAATATTGTTGAGTTGTTTACTGGAAGATGATGAGAAGCGGGCCATACAATAATTTCACAAAGGTGACTGTGGAGGACACCATTATTGGAAAAACACCGCGCACAAAATCCTTAGGGTAGGCTATTACTAGCCTACAATTTTTGTTGATGTATATAAGGAGTTCTCTAGCTTCCACAAATGTCATATTTTTTATGGAAGATGAAAACTGCAACCCCTGCCACTGAAGCCGATCTCAGTCGAAGCACCTTTTATGCAGTGGGGTCTAGATTTCATAGGGGAGATAAACCTTCCATCCTCTGTGTAGAACAAGTGGATACTCATGGCCACTGACTATTTCAAGAAATGAATAGAGGCGATCCCCATGAAACAAGCTACCGACGCAATCATTATCCAATTCCTGTAGACTAACATTTTGTTGAGGTTTGGGTGTCCCATTA